>JBAMDN010001416.1:0-14636 GCA_037074945.1 Tetracladium marchalianum
TATATCTTGGCATAACATTCTCATACAACGCCTCTTGTGCAGAGAGGTGTGTATCTCTCTTCACAGAGAAGCATACTTGGCTTTACAACGCAAAGAAATAGTGCAGTATGCTCATTCAATGTTTTGCTTTTTCTTGTTATTCTACCATCATATCCATCTATCATATAAAAATCCCCTCTTTCATCCCAGCTCATTCTTTCTCTCACTACTTATGCTATGCAATATTATACGGCATAATCCCCACAGGCGCCTCCCTTTCATCAATCCAGTTCTCCCAATACCTCAACCCCTCAATCCCCTCCTCTCTACAGACCGCTCCCCTCTCCTCCGCCATCTCCAACTCCTCCTCTGCCACACCGATACTCCATCCAAACCTTTCTGCCGCATCCTGCGCCGTGACACCCATACCGAACATCTGCCAATTCCAACCTACCTCTCGCTCTGGCGGGAATGAATGCAGATCTCCTAACCAGATAAGTAGAGCTTTGATAGTTTTCTCATCGGTTCGATCACTGCCTTGCACGACCAAGACGCCGGATTTAAATTTCCGCAGACGGACGGGGAGTTTAAGCTTTTCCCAGAGTTGAGCCGCCTTTTCAAAGTCGAGTGGACTGACGAGTTCGACGCCGCCGCGGGCACGGTTGAACATGGCCCAGAGATCGACGAGACTGATGATACCGCCTGCTTTCTTCAATACGCCGCGTGCGTCATCGGTGAGGAATTCGGCTAAGTTTCGAGAAAGTTCGGAAATGTAGAGGGATTCGGAATTACTTCCTCCTCCTAACATATCCTTGGTGGTTACCAATCCAAGAGCATTTGCTATAGCACTCGATTCAGTATTTCCTGTGCCGTTACTCGCAGCGAAGGATTCAGCTAGCGCAATGATCTCTTTGGCCGAAGCCATCAGAGCTTCGAGATCCTCGAAAGCGTTACCGATAACAAGTTCATTGTTCCTGCGCAGTTCGAGACGGCGTTGTTCGAGCCCTGCTATACCGCCTGTCTTTACCCGCTCGCCCGTTGGTGTGGAAGTTCCGGAGGAAGGGTAGCCACTTTCAGATGCCGTGGTGGGTTTTGGTACTGGAGGCGCGTTTTGGAGGAGCCATTTTCGTTGGGTCATGCAGTTTTTGAGACGTTCGAGGAAGATCTTTTCACCGCCGCCTCGGAAAGAGAGTTTTATGCTTTCGTTATTTTCCATACCTGGTGGTGGTAGGTTGTTTGCGACGGGTCCGGGGGAATTCAGGTCGAGTTTGGGTTTGTCTAGGCCGGTTGGGATGTCTTTGGAGACCAGTGATGCACCGCATATCTCACAGGACATGAGTGAGGGGTGGTTTAAGAATGTGCATCTTGGACATTCGAATGATGCTGTTGCTGCATTATTTTGTTGACCAAATGATTTACTTGATATTGCCTCTGGTAAACTATCAGATTGTGACCTCTCTGGCTTGGCTGAGGTTGGGACATTTGACCCCTGAGAAGGTCGACCAGTCGCGCTTGCAATTGCTGCTTTTAGCACATGCATCAATGATGGCGGAACACCACATGTTAAACAGGGTGGTAGTGGAGTATGTTCATTTGCTGTTTGAGGATCGAAATTCGAAGGTACTGGATTGGATTGGAAACAGATAGTGCAAATCCACGTTCCCGTACTGACTAGTGGGGCTTCGGGAGCTGGCAGATGGAACTGGCTATCTGCTCGAGATGATGGGGAGGAGGTCGAGCTTCTCGGTGGACCACTGACGTTCGATAGAGCTCGGCTATGGACTGAGGACCGTTTGGAGGGTTTTGGGACGAGGGTTATTTTGGCGGAAGATTTGAAGAGCCCTGCCTATTCCCAATTAGATACATAAGCTCATCTTCAGAAGTCCCATCCCATACATACATAGAATTCATGTCTGTCCACATCCTTCAAATCAATGGCTGTGGAATGACTTCGAGGGTCCTCATTGTCGACATAACATATTCGGTGAGAGGTCAAGTAAACTTGGCCATTTTGGTAGTCTGGAATTTTGTATTTCCTATATCCTTGATATTAGCTTTAGGTCAAGCCGGGGGGGATATATTTTACAATGTAACGAATGCACCTACCCTTCGTACAGGCCTACATTGTCCTGGACAAAGTGCAAGACTTCATCTGGAAGGTAAGCTGGCCTCAACGCAGTCGTGAGGTCGATGTGTTTTAGAAACATCCAGCCCGCCCATAAGGATAGAAACCGATGATCTTTTGTATATGTATCTCTTAAATTTTGAGAGCTTTATCTGGGCAACAGATATGCTGTGGTCTACATCTGCCAGTCAACAGCGGCGTTGTCGTGTACGGAGAGGGAATTGGCAATGCTCTCGTGCTCGTGGTGTTGTATTGCGTGGATCTCAAGGTGAAGTGTGGAGGGGCACAGCTAAGTTTGCGGATCACGTCCACACCCACGTCAGATCAGCGTCCTTATCGCTGTGCACCAGGCAGTCTGAGGTATACGCTTTAGACCGACCCTAGTAGCACGTGAGCACGCTTACAAATTAGCCGACAAGACGGCGCCAAGACTTCACCTCACTTCTTTGTCTCGACGCCCAACCTTTGGCTCCGTCTCGATCTCTTTCTCTTCGATTTCAACATATTGTATCCCTCCCACCTCCAACCATCGACCCTTCACTCTGAACCACTTCTAATTCCCAAATCTAGATCAACAAAGGGGTCAAACTAACAATCTCGAGATATTAAGCACAAACCCCTGCCCGTTCTCCACCATGAATTCACCATGGGCAACACAACCACCTCCGGGTACTCAAGTCACTTATGGATACGCCGCAAGTAAGTCTCACCGACGCGTTCAAGTTAATCTAACAACGCCTCTACCCTTGTTTCGACAAAGACTAACCATCTCACAAGACCTTCCAGTGCCAGCTTACCATCCCGTGCAAGTCCGACAATCCTTTAGCAACCCTTCCCCCCAATACCTCCAACAAATGCCTGTACAACCAGTCTCCGCTCCGACCGAGGCGCCACCACAGAAGACAAAGATCAACTGGCCACAACCCGTTCGCGACTACGTTCAACGATCATTTGACCCCTCAAACTTGTTGGCCGATGTAACTAGATCCGAGATGGAGGTTAAGCTTAAGGAGATCATCTCTGCAGCGACTGACAGCCATACTCTGGACACACTCGACTGGGATAACATGCCTCTGCCTCAACAGATGATTCGTGCTGAGAGAGCAAAGGCCGCTGTGAGCTGGCGACAAGAGTCCCTCAATCTCCATGTGACATCAAGCGGATCAAATGGCAACGGCCTGAGTAATGCCCAGCCTCTCTCGAAGAAGAGAAAGTCGCAAGACTCGAGTGGAAAAGACGATGATTCTACCCCACCCTGGCGCTCAACTAACAACCGTGGGCTCGAGGATCGTATCACATCCAACAAACAACAATCACAAGCAGACACCCAAAAAGGTTCAAGTAAGTTCCAGAAGATTTTGGACAAGCGCCAACGTCGGTTTGAGGGTGGTTATAAAGCTGCCTACAAGCCATCTCCATCACCAGAACCACAATCCGGCCCTGTAGTTGGCGTATGCCAAACTCTCGAGAAACGATTTCTTCGTCTCACCGCTGCCCCCAGACCTGATGAAGTTCGACCAGAAAGTGTCCTCAAACAAACCCTCGAGCTTCTCAAAAAGAAGTGGAAGAAGGAGGGTAACTACTCTTACATTTGCGATCAGTTCAAATCAATGCGACAAGACCTTACCGTTCAACGCATCCGAAATGAGTTCACCACCACCGTCTACGAGATCCACGCACGTATCGCTCTTGAGAAGGGTGATCTGGGTGAGTATAATCAATGCCAATCTCAACTCGGTGCCCTGTACGGACAGAAACTAGGAGGAAATCCAGTGGAGTTCAAGGCATACCGTATTTTGTATTTCATTCACACTTCTAACCGCACTGCGTTGAATGACGTTTTGAGGGATCTAACCACAGCAGAAAAGAAAGAACCAGCCATCTTACACGCCATCAATGTTCGTTCAGCCCTGGCCTCCAAAAACTACCACAGATTCTTCCGCCTATATCTGGAGACGCCAAACATGGGAGCATATCTTATGGACATGTTCGTCGTCCGAGAACGTCTGTCGGCCATGGCAACAATTTGCAAAGCGTAAGTTTCCCATGTCCCCTTTCAAACAAACTGCTAACACCGCTCAGCTTCAAACCGGATGTCAAGCTTAGATTCATCACAGAAGAACTTGGTTTTGAGTCCGATAGCGATGCCGCTCAATTCATTTTCGATAACGATGGCCAGCATCTCCTTGTAGAGAGGGAGAAGGTCGAGCCTAGTCCTCATGAGGACAAGTCTGAACTTTTCTTCCTCTCTGGAAAGGGTAGCTCGCTCTTTGAGCAAAAGAGAAATGACGCCTTCAAAAAGATCGACATCAAGGGTCAAATCTAACACTCCCCTTCTTTACTTCGATAGCCCTTCTTTACTTCGATCTTCGTTACTTGTGGTCTATTTTTGGCTTCATTTCGGTTCTTCATCGCCTCCTCCCCTTCCCGCTCCCCTCTCTTCTTGCTGTTAAGCAGCTTATGGACATCTATATACGATACCATGGTTCTCCCACTGGTCGTTGGTGAAGAAGTTACACATTGGAATCATAACCCAATTTGACCTCGCATCTCGTCCTATTTCATGTGGGGGCTATATCGAAACAGCACTTCACATTCTCCTTTCGTTATTCTTTGTTTTTTTGGCATTTGCATCTGGCGTATACCCAAATCTTCACTGCGGGGTATCACACGAACATTCTTCGGGCGTTGTGGTGGACTGTATGGGTAGACCGGCGCACATTCATGAATGCATACACCAGAGGTTGGCTTGATTGCATTATGGGTATCACGCGCATCTTGCTGACATAAAATGACTTCTGCGACCAAGATCTGATGTTCCTGTGGTGGGACAAGTTGGCGTTTGCCTTTCAGCGGAGTTTTTTTCATCCATGTATCTTACTTTTGCTCGATCGAGATATGGTCGGGCGTAAATACAATTGAAGGGTGATCTCACAAAAGTCACTTGGGGTTTGCGCATGCTACTCGTGCCTATCTTTTGTTTCTACATACGACGTTGGTATCGCATTTCCTTACCTTGCTCGTCATTTGCATCTACCTTTGGATACTGAGATTCCCAGGATAAATGTGACCGATTGTAAGATCATGACTGAGTGGTTTGCTACCACAAAAACTCCTTTCTATTTCTCCTAACATACCCTCATACTCAGGAACCCCAATTTCCAAAACCAATCCTTACTTTCTTTCCCGCCCGCACAAACACATTCAAGAAGTAGACCCGCTCCGGCTCCTCTACTCACCATACTCCACCTTCACCCCCTTTTTGCCCTCTCCTTCAACCCTATCCTTCCTCCCCCTCCACACTCACGTCCCTCTCCCCACCATCACCCAACCGCACCAACTCCATCTCCAAAATACACTTCCCAATCTTATATGTCTCACTCTCGCACTCAGCCCACTCATAATACCATCCTATCTTCTCATCACAGACGATGCAATGTAGATCTCTCACTTCGTGCTTGCCGGTTGTCATTTCGCGAATTGTGGAGAGAGGACTAATGGTTGTGTTTATGAGGCAGGAGAGGAGGAATGCTTTGCCGTGATATCCGTGGAAGTTCTGTGGGAATTGTCAGGCGGGGAGCTGGAGGGTGATAAGGAGTAGGGTGGATGGGAGGACGTACTTTACTCAAGATATCCTGCGGAGTTGCCAAATTCGTAGAACATTTCTTGCATTGATAGATCGTAGGCTCTGCTGTAAATTTCTTTTTGTTTTCTTCACCTTCTTTCTGCTCACTATCGCCTGAGGTAGGAAATAAGGAGGTGGGCAATACAGTTGGGTGTGTGGGACGGGAAAGGCCGACAAGAGGGTACGTCTTCATGTATTTGAAGATACTGAGATTTTCGTCATTGGGTGAGATGCGTGAAGGATATTTGGGTACGGCCCGTTCTGGTTTTCGTTGGTGAGTGTCGTTGACAAAGACTCGTTGCTGGGGTTGTGGTGAGTAGAGTCTAGGAGTAAAGGAGTGCGTGAACCATGTGTTGCAATTGTTGCTGGTTTTGTATTGTTAATTCATCAGTTCATGAAGACAACTCAACTCTGGGAAGTAGCATCTCCTAGAGCAAAAAAATGAAATGAATGGAAGGGGGAGTGAGGAAATGCAACAAGAATTATCAAACTCACCAAATAAACCCACCAGCTTTCACACCCATACCTTCCCCATTGCATCTCTCCATCGGACATCTCTTCAATCCCCCTTTTGCCAATCCTTTGGCGCCCACCAACCCATCCAAAAGGACCACCATCAGAATCCTCTCTCGCCTCCAATTTTCTCCTGACAACACCACCTCCCTGTTATCAGCATCAACAAGTTCGAAGCTACCAGCTTGAATAACTGATGATTGTGGGAATTTATGTTTGATGAATACCGAGAGGAATTCATTGTCTCGATTGGGTGTGGTAATGGTAATTGTGCTATTATCAGCGAGCGTCAGGTGGATGGGTATGTCTGGTGCGAGGAGCGGGGTTGGGAGGTGGAGAGTGAGGATGTGGGTGAGGATTGATTTGGTTGTCGTACTGCGGTTTTTGTTAGATTTTACGTGAAATTATCAGCGGGATAGAATGCTACATACGATATATTGCCCAGAATCTCATCTTTTCGTACTGGCGAGAGAGGTGGAAGGAATTTATCTTTCTCTTGCTCCTTTTCTTTCTCCTCTCTTTCAATTTCCTCTATCTTGAACTCGGTATCGAGAAGACTGTACTTCTCGTATTTAGAGACATCGACCCATTCTTCGTCTTTGGCCGGTTCTTGCTTCTCAATCTCGGAATCGGAATCATCTTCCTTCACGCGTTCGTTTTCCTTGACTTCGTCCTCCTCAACATCCTCATCCACACCTTCAACCTCCCACGTCGATGCCAACAGCGAAACGCTCATCGTCAACTCCATGGACAATTTATTCAATTTATCCAATTCAGATCGCTTCTTCAGATTCTTGAGATCTCTCTTCATTTCATTCTTGTGTTCGTTCGCTGCCGGCTTGGCATCATCGCCATTCTTATCATCAGCAAGGACATATTCCCATCTTGTCTCAAGAAGAACAACACAGTGTTTGATAGCATCGATGAGAGATCTGTCAACGGGTGTGAAGCGGGATTGTGTGGGTGGAAGGGTGAGGATGTGATCCGCCGTTGTGGTAATTGTGGTGAGGGAGTCGTGGAGTGTTGGTTTCTCCGAAGAAGGGGGTTTTACCGAGGTGGACATGGTCGCTGGTGATGATGGAAATTGAAATGAAGTCGTTAAAGATAATTTAAGATGATATAGATGTGAAGAATGACGTTTGATTCTTGTTAGTCTGCCCTTACGTTGTAGATGCTGCTGATAAGCTCAACTTAGGCAGTTACTGGGGAGTTCCTAGGCAGCAGCACTAGAATAATTTATCTCAGATACCAAGTCAAGAAAGTCAAAAAAGAAGTTAGCAGTTCAATATGTAAATGTTTTAACTGTTTGATGAAGATTAGAGAAGTTGTCGTTGTATCTTGCAAAAGACATATGTCACAAGGTGTCAGCTCGGAAAGGAGGGGTACTGCAGCCTTACAGTAATTACGAGTAACCTTACAACTGAGCTCTTATCGTAAAAACCAACCTATCACATACTCAACATTGATGCACCATCAAACAACTGACCCGACCTATTTTCATACCGAGTAGTGGAAATTCCCCATTGAGTTACCCGATTGCGATTGAAAGTGTTTGCAAAGTAAGCTAGCTGCATACGTCACCGACTCACTGGTCATCAAACGAGGATAATTATAAATTCAATATCGAGGACTTATTGGATTGAAGCTTTTGGCTGGATGGCTTGGGATCTGAAGCCTGTGCTATCCAAGGCTTTGCTGTAACGAACTTCTGTATCATGCCAATCCACTCTGGATTAGCAAAATCGTCGAGCAGCGGAGATGGCATCTGGCTCGATTGGTGACGCGAAGCTGAGCCTTAACTGCAAGCAGGATGACAAGAATCTTGATTAGTTCGGAAAATCATTAGAAGAGTTCGAGAGGATCGTTAGTAAGGGCCTTGAGACAGGTTTCCCCGTGATGAGCCTGGTATGGGGGCTTGCTGGGTGGTTCCGGTTCTGTTCAGTCCCTTTGAAAGCCCGAGAGATGTGCAAGAGAGACCCAAGTGTACGCAATAAGGGGCTGGCTGCCTTGAATTCTCTTAGATCCCGATAACAACAAGTAGCTGTGACTAAATCATCGCAAGATAGTTCTGGCATCTCGTGGATTGAGTTATATTGTGTCCGACTACGTAGCCGAAACACTTCTTAGCATTTTCTCCAGTTTGCACTGGACACCCACACAAATAATTTCTCTTTCCCGACCTCCGATTTAAGGCTCGCTCTCGATTTTTAGAAAAGCCAGCCTAATTAGTAACTAAACCTTCGTGAGCTATTTGATTTTTGAAGCGACAGATGCGTAGAATTGATTCTCCAAACAAGCTTAAACAACAAGGCAGGAAAATGTACTCACGACTTTCAGAATAAAGGTGATTTACCACCAACCAATTAGGAGACCTTTTTTAAACTCTATAAGAGTTACAGAGAGTATTGAGGCGTTTGTTTGCTCTGGCAGCTAGGTTAGATGTGTATTCCATATTGTAAAACCACTTGATGTTACCACTCAAGAGAACTTCTAGTTCCTCTGTTGAGTCCCTCAAGTTTCTCCATAGATTTCCTCGTAAATAATCAAGGGGTCAAGTTTGAATATGTAGTGAAGTACATTTCTGGGTCCTGACACAGATGCGGGTAATCTGTGGTAGTGTAGTACAAACCATAATGTGAGAAGATCGATAAAAATCGAAACCTCAAACCTAGGATAAACCCATAGTAGCGTAGACAATTCATACACTTAGGACTCCCAGGGCCTAGAGCATCAAGGGAGAATGGACAGAGGCAAAATGCATAGAAAAGGTATAGTCGCTGGCCAGCTTAGTCAAATCCGGACCGCATGTGAAATACCAAAAATTTAAGGCTTTATTATTTTTGATTGCGTGGATGAACTGTAAAAGTAGATGAATAAACAGATTCAGAGTGATTCAAATAATCGAATTAAATAAGTAAAAGAAATAAGAAAGAAAGAGACTCAGATCTTGTCAGCTTGGTTGAGTCCGCACTGCACATGATGTCCACAAAAGTTAAATCCCTTATAGCCTTTGATCCTGTGGATCGAATGCCAAAAAAAGAATGTGGTTAATTCGATGCAGATTGATCGAAATGATCAGATCGCAAGGCCTCTATAGGAATCGAACCAATATCTCCGGAAGAATTTGACTATTTCTAATCAGAATCCAACGTGCTAACCATTACACCAAGTGGCCGTGGAAGTTGCGGCTCGAGAGCAGTATTTTACATTACCAATTCATTGTTTGGGGGCACAGGTGCCCCGAATGGAGCATTAATCTAGTCTAGTTCATTCTAGCCGAGCCAGTGAGCCAGTAAACGCAGGGTAGTGGAACCATATCACAATTTTAACCATGGAGTACAGACACACTTCACAGTATTTGGAGCCAGACCGCAATAGGCACTGTCACAATAGAATCTAAAACCAACAGAGAGGGCAGATCAGAGGAGAAATCATTTAGGAAGAGAACACAAAGCATTCGGTAGATGCCTAAGAATGTCCGGATATACTACTCTTAGCACATTTTGTATATCACGTGACTGCTACAGTGTTTGTGAGGAAGACATTCTTCATACTATTCTATTAACCTAACTATGTCGTATGCGAGTGATTTATACTGAGCTAGTTATTCTTAGAAAGTCACACAACCTGCCTTTTGGGTGTCCGCAGTATCACTGCGGTAGTCGACAAGTACGGAAGGGAGCCATAAACTTTTTCTTTTCGGCTTCCAGATTTTACCCCACCAAACCATCCCACCACAAAAGTCCAGACTCACCTACGACATTCCTCACGGGCCAGATAACCAAAAATGGCTCTTTCTTCGACATCTCCAACCATGGATCCGACCATTGCAGCCCTGCGAAAGACCCTGTCCTCCGAGTCCGAACCTCTCGCTCGCCGATTCCGCGCGCTCTTTTCCCTTAAGCATCTTGCGACACACTCTCCCGAAACCGAGGCTCTCCAAGCTATCGAAGCGATCTCTACTTCTCTCCGCTCTCCCTCCGTTCTTCTAGGCCATGAGAGTAGTTACTGTCTTGGCCAAACGAAGAATTTCGCTGCTGTTCCTTACCTGAGGATTGTTTTGGAAGATTTAACCGCAGACCCAATCGTCCGTCACGAATGTGCCGAAGCCCTGGCTGCCTTGGGAGATACATCATGCTTGGAGCTTCTTAAGGATTTGAGAGATAATGATAAAGAGATCGTTGTTAGAGAGACTTGTGATATTGCGGTAGACAAGATCGAGTGGGAAACCTCAGAGGAAGGCAAAGCCGAGAAATTGAAGAAGAGGTTAGTTGGGTTTACGACAAAGAGAGTACTGGCTAATAATTAAGTGATTTCGCATCTATTGATCCTGCACCACCGTTGGAGAAGAACCAATCAATCGAGAGCTTGGAGAAAACATTGCTTGATACATCCCTCCCATTATTCTTGCGCTACAGAGCTATGTTCTCCCTAAGAGATTTGGCCTCTCCACCCGACCTTCCAACCGCTATTCCTGCTATCAACGCCTTGATGAAGGGACTACACGATGAGAGCGCACTCTTCCGCCACGAAATAGGCTTCCTTTCCGGACAACTTTCGCACCCCGCATCCATCCCCGCCCTTACTGCCTGCGTCCACAATCTACAAGAATCTGCAATGGTGCGCCATGAAGCTTTGGAGGCATTGGGAGGAATGGGCGACGAGCCAGGAGTCGAGGATACACTGAAATTGTTCTTGAATGACAAGGAGCAGGTCGTCCGGGAAAGTGCTATTGTGGCTTTGGATATGGCGGAATATGAGAAGTCAGGAGAGACTGAGTACGCACTTCTTCCACAAATCACCGCATAGCAAGTCGTATTAGATGCTAGGTACCAAAGTGCTTGGGCCTGAACAGCAAGGCAGAATTCTCCCTCCACAGAAGTTGTCCTCTATCAATTATTCGTGTTCCACCTGTGTCTGGTTAGTAACCACTATATCTTGGGATACAAGGCACGCACTTATTCCCACATTCGCACGTATAGAAAATCGTGCTTCCTTCATCTGCACCTCTTAACTGCACTGAAACAAACTTGACTTCCTTTCGTCCACACTCTGAGCAAGGAACCTGTGCAACCGATGTATTCTCCAGATCGCTTCTGTCCACAGTCTGAACCAAAGATCGCTTTGCTCTTAATAAGGAAGGAAAGTCCGCGCCCTTGGTCTTCGTGATGTTCGTTGTGAAAGCAGTGTCTGGATGATCGGTTAGTACTAAATTATGAACAAAGACGGAATTCCCAACCTTTGTTCTCCTGCCCACAGCATTCGCAGACTAGAATTGCATTGTCATTTCCTGTGGAACTTTCCAACAAGTTACCGCAGTAGGTGCAGAAGACGAGAGAGCCGATCGCAGACATTGTTCGTGGTGTTGTTTGTGATGCCGAGAAGATTGGAGAAAATAAATTCAAGTCGTGAAGCCTTGCAGATTTTGACTTGAAGCACCAATGGGAAGGTGTTTGGAAGCAATGGCACTTGTAACTCAACAGCAACCTTATAGACTTCGTAGTAGATAATCTTTGTATTCCGCAATAGACATTTTTCAGAATTATTTATTGTCCCTTTGTATCTAAGAGAACAAGGTAATTGTCACCCATACCGAATTGCTAAATAGTCAACAAAATTAAGTCACGTGAACGCGAGGCTGGCGCATTTCTTGATCGCGACGAAGCGACGAAGGCGGACGAGAATGTGGAAAGTTGGCACATCACCCAGGGATTACGACGACCGACAACACTTATATCGCGGTCGACTTGAAAAGCTTTGGTTTCTCTCCATTGGGTCTTCAAATCATGAATCACAAACCTCCCCCGTCATCCTAAACTACAACCTTTCAAGATGGCGTCAAACGACCATCCCGCTCGTCCAAATGGCCCTGGGGGTTCGAATGGCATACCGATGGGATATGGAGGAGGACAGAACCATCCGAGAATCCTCACGGTCGATGAAGCTTTGCCCTATTCACCTTTCACTTCAATAATCCCGTTCAACCCAGGTACATCCTCTTCAGCCTCAATTTAGCCCTTGAAGCATCATAATAATACCAAATACTACATTTGACGCCAATACTAACCCAATAACAGAGATCATACCTCTTCCTTCGATTGGCCTTCGCTCCTCCACATCAATCTACTCTACCCAAGATGAGCGCAGCAAAGGCAGACAAGGTCTCGAGAGTTTGAACCGCGAGGTGCAAGGGGATAGCAATACGTCTGCAAGACTGCAGAAGACGTTGAATAAGCTCAAAGACCTCCTCAAGCCAGAGGGCATACCGCAATAGTAGGTCTTTCAATCTAAAAATTCTATAATCTCCTGATATCCTATAGCACCCTTAAGCTTGCACCAAAAGCCCAGTCTGGAAGGCAGCAATTGCCTGACCTATCTCTTACACCAGTTGCACAAATGCTCCTCAATCAGACGAAAGTCGAGTTTGCATATTCAATGCCACTACCGCCAACTCCAATTCCTGATGTGAAGACGAAGACTTCGAAGTTGCATGCAACACCACATTCTGATCGATCCGCAATGAATCAGCAGGCATATAAGTCGAACTTCACCATTACTGTCCCAGCAAAGTCCAAAGCTGAACGATCTACGTCAATTCAGCAGACGCCCACTTCAACTTGCAAGCCTGTTGTCCAGGTCAAGGCGAAATCAGCAGAAGATATCGCTTCACCCCAATCTTCGAATCCGCAACCTCGATCATCTATTCAAATTGTCCTACCTAAATATTCCTCCCAAGAATCGCAACCTATAACTCCAAGCCTTTTAACAGAGATACGGAAACACTCCCCTCAAGTAATAGTTCCTGCTCAGCCAAAATTTTCTTCCCAGCCAATTATTTCTCCTCAGCCTATACTTCCTCCCAAGAGCACGCCTAGTACACCGTCTGGATCGGCTTCAAATCTGGCAATCATTATACCCGATCTACCAGCAAATTTCCGTCCTCAAGATTATGGGACTCTGGCCGATTTGCCAGATTCCCCCGACACACCTATCCATCTGTCAAGAAAGCGTCACCATCTAGACAGTCAGGAGGAGAGCATGGCAAGAAGTGCGGATCAACGTGAAAAGGCAGATACGGCGTTTCGGCATTTACGAGATCATCTTCTTGAAATTTTTGAGGCAGAAGACCAAGTTGAGCCACATCGAATTTCATCTAGTCATCTCCTTGAAGCTTCCAGCGATGGAATCACACTCTCGGAGGAGGCACAGAAGAAATCAGAATCACTTTTAAAGAAAGTCATCGAGGTGGGAAGATTTACCAAAGCTCCTCTCGAAGACTTGGTTCGACTTCAGAAGCTTACAGAGGGGGCTTTGAAAGATGCGGCAACTATCACCGTTAAGGTAGATGATAGCATGGGCGAATCAGAAGTCGATGCTTTAATTCAGCAATTACCCATTGCTACGCTTGGGCTCCGCGCTGGCAAAACCGCACTTCGCTTAATGTCTGGTAGACGCGAGGAGAAACAGCTCTACTCGGAGGAAATCATCCAAACAGCATTGAACGTGTTCAAGAACATCACGGAAAATTGCATTGTCCCAATCGTGGAATTGCGAGGTACTGGCAGCACAGCAGCACTGTTTAAGCTTCTCCAATCTCACAAAAAGAGCATCAATGACGTCCTAACGCAATGTCGTACATTGCTAAAAATCTTGGTTTCTCTGATTGGTTCTGTGGAATTGTCGGAGACCGTTCTCAATACCCTCGAATTTACAGCTTCACAATTGATCTTTGTCGAAAACTCTCCTACTGAACGCGATTCGCTTCTGGGGGTTTCCAAATTTGATGGCCTTCGTGTGGTAGCCATGGATATCTTGGCGCAGATTTTTCAAGGAAATCCTAAACAACGACGCGGCATTTTCGACGAAATTTTGACATCTCTGGAAAGACTTCCAGTAACGAAGCAAAGCGCAAGACAGTTCAAGCTCCAGGAAGGCGGCAGCATTCAGTTGGTATCAGCATTGATTATGAAGCTTGTACATACAAGTGCTTGCAAACCTGATGATTCGAAGACCAAGCGAAGAAATAAGGCACTCGAAGCACTTGATGATGCAGACATCGATGCACCAGTCCAGAATCTCGACCAACTTGGTATTACCATCACTTCGGAATACCGTGCGGAACAACAAGCTGTCACAGCCGTTCAAGAGTTGAAACACGTAAGCACACCTCTGATCGACTCCGCTAAGGTTGATGCAAATTACTTTGTCAATTATATTGTCAACCGAGCAATGACCTCTAGCAAATCCGGAGACACTCCATATCGAAATTTGTTTGACTTGTTTGTAGAGGACTTCATCACCTGCCTCAACTCAACAGAGTGGCCAGCAGCTGAGCTTTTGCTACGCCTCCTGCTGTATAGAATGGTGCAGCTTGCTGAGGGAGACAAGGTCTCT
>JBAMDN010001417.1:0-124446 GCA_037074945.1 Tetracladium marchalianum
TCAGAGCATCTCAATTGATTTCCCCACTCTCACATCAGAGAACCCGCTCAAATTGCGAGCTTTCGAAAGTCTTGTGTCTCTTGAAATTCGACACCATCAACTCTTCGGCCAGTCGCGACTTCACTCGGTTGGTCTACCACCGTTCTTGGAGAAGTTGAAATTTTTGAATCGCGTGGATGAGGACGAAGCTCTGTTGGATCTGTTGTGCTACACGATGGAGCAAAAGGATATTGTAGCAAGACGATTGAAGGAGATGGTAGTTGCGGAGGGTGACGATGAGGGTGGCATTTCGCCTAAATTGGCGGAGGTGTGCAAAGACTTTGAGGGTTTTCACATTACAACATTTTAAGCGGCATGATGAGCGTTTGTAGAATACTGATACACTGCGCGCTGGAGTTAATGGGGCTGGAAACCGAAATGATACCCTGGGAAAGCGAATTGGCGCGGTGGACGTGAGGGAAGTATCATTTTTGTGATGATGAGGAGCGTGATAAAGACGAGAGAAAAGTCTAGATTGTAGATACAAGAGCGTTTAGGGCATAGACACTAGAAAGAAGCTTAGCGGACTTTAGAATAGTTGTATGCATGGCCTGATTTCTTAGCCCTTTCCTCATTGCGCCTTCTTACACTTTATATTGCATGGTTTCAATTGAAGCTCGGCGAACATCGAGGAAATATTTTCATCTGGGATAGTTGCCCATGTGCATAGATAGGTAGCTGCAGCAGGACTAGGATGAACGTAGATTTTTGTCTGTACACAACTTCAGATGTGCAAGTGGAGGAGCTGTCCCAAGCCTCGGGGAGAGGAATTATTTTGTAATTCGAAGAGAGTGATATCTTTTTTTTTTCAAGATCTCTTCGTTTCTCTCTATTGTTTTGGCATCTTTTGTTAAATGACGAGGTCAACCACTCCTTGTGTTTCTGTTTAGTCGCCGGACTTTGGAGCTGAAGCGTGGCAGATTTAAGCTTGATTTCGGCAGCTCGCAGACCCTTAGCGTTCCGTATCTTGAAGATAGTTCTGTAGATCACTGGCCTATGAAACCCGGCCTAAGAGAGTAGAAGCAGGAGAATGAGTGGACCCAAGTGATATTCTAGCTCTGGTGGGTAAAAGGAGTACTCCTTGGTGTCCTGAAGTAGTGCTCCAGAACGGGGTTCTACGCTAGGGGCGATCGTAACTACCCTTCTGTTGATGAACAGGATTTGATCATGGTCCAAAGCAGAATAGCTTCCAATGGCAGACCGAGCTGCTCCTGAAGCTGTTGGTCTTTTCCTGGTGCCTCCGTCTTTCAATTCTATATACTCTTCATTATCAACCACATTCTTTTGAATATTTCCTCTTATTTCTATTCTTCTTCCTCTTCATCACACATTTCAGAAGAATAAATCAACTATACCAGCAAGCGAATCATTCATCTCAGAACAGGCTTGGTACTTTCATCCAAACAAACACCACAATCTCCAGCTACAAACATTTCCCCCCATTCTTCTAAAACGAAAAGAATTGAAGAATGCGCACAATGTTCACACCACGCCGCCCATCACCGCTACGCACAATGGCAACGCCGCCGCCAGCACCAGCGTCGCCACGTCCATCGTTTGCAGCCCTGTCAGGTCTCATCAGCACCATTATCCCTTCCTCCTTGGCAGAATATATCTCCCCCAGCTCAGAAATTGAATCTCCAGAACAAACTCCTCCCCTCAGCACCCCCGTCGAAGCCGACGGCTCTGAAACCTCGGAAGATGATGCTGTCACGAAGCCTGGCTACGAGGCTCCTATAGATGTGTGGTTGAAGGAGGATATTCGGAAAATGAAATTATGTGCGTACCTGACCAAGATCAATAAAAATACTTCCATCCTGGTTTAATTGCGAAGAATAAGGAAGTACGAAAGACTGATAATCAACGTCTACACAGACTTCGCCAGTCTCACCGAAGACCTAACAATCTACTCCCCCCTCCTCACCCACCTAATCACCACGTCCCTCACCCGAAGCACCATCCTCCTTAACTCTTTCCTCATCGAACCCCCATCCCACGAGTTCCTCCACACACTCCACGTCTCCATCCGCGGCCAGAAAATCCAGATTCAATCGCTCATCCGCCGTGAAAAGCGCTTCTTTCCACTCCGTCGCGAACTTGGTCGCCTTCGCCTCCACGAACTTCTCTTAACATAGGGCTCCCTCCTCTGTCGAGCTTCCCCCCGCTTCCACAAGCTCCTCCTCCACTCTGGCTTTCTCGACACAAAACTCACTTGGAGAAACGACAAACCGATGTGCGAATTTGCCTATGAAGCCGTGTGTAACGAGCGAGTGGAGATGAGGCATTGGAATGTCCAGTGTAAAAAAGCAGCAGCGAAAGGGGAGGCGATGAATCAGGCTGATAAGCCATTGGAGTTATGGACTGCGCAATTGGAAGAGGTGGGGAGGAGTTTGGGTATGAGGTATTTGAAAGCGAGATGTCTTCTGAGACTGTTTATTGTGAATGAGGGTGTTTTTGGGGATACCGCTGTGGCGAGGAATTTGATCCGGACGGGGAGGTGGAATGTTTTGGTGGGCGAGATAGTGAGGGATAGAGAGGCTGTGAATGGCTTGTTGGGGATGTGTGATGGGTACGGGTTGGGCAAGTGGAGAAAGGTGGTGGATGAGGCGTTTGAGAGGTTGGAAGGGGTGTTTTATGAAAGGGTGGAGAGGGAGTGGTGTGAGGAGAATGCGTGGATGGTGGTGCATGGGTGGAGGGTGAAGAAGAAATGGGTGGGGAGGAAGAGGGTTAGGCTGAATGCAATTGGGATGCTGTGAGGAGTTGTATGGAGCTTTAAGCGTAGCGCTGTACTTTTTATACTGTTCGGATTGGTTCTAAGGAAGAATGGTGTTGGATGGAATAGCGGAATAGCCTGGTCATATATATTCTTGGTCGCAATGCCAAAATAGTAGCGTTGCCTGAATTGGCTGACTGGTACCTGCTGATGTCGCTTAGCAGCCATTGCCAGCCAAGTCAAAATCAAAGAAACACTACAGAAGGAGATTACTCGGGGAGAAGACATTACTTGAATATATTTCATCATTACTGTCAGATCACACAAGTATCTCATCTACGCCTTTCCCTTAGCTCGATTCATTGGCCCCCAATTCTCACGTGGATTAGCCGGATACCTCACAATCGAGCGATCGCGCTTCTCCTTGCCCAAATTCTGATTAAACACCACCTCGATCTTCTTCGGCTCATCCTCCTTCGCGATCACTTCCCCATTCTCACCCCCTGCCTTCACATCCTTCTCCCCGGCCTCATTCTCACCAAGTCCCAAAATATTATACCCAGCCGTGCCCTTACGCACAGCACCATCCTTAACAGGTGATTTCTGCTTCACCCACTCTCGCATAACTTCCCAGATGACTTCCCATGGAGCGTCGGTCTTGAAACTTCCCGCTTTTGTGTGAGATCTGGTGACTTGATATCCAGCATGTCTCAATGCGCCCTTGAAGGAATTCTCATCCGGTGTGACGCAATGGACGACTTTTGAGAGGACACCTGGGAGGAAGAGGAATGGTACGGGGTCAATTTCAGCGGGGTCGTATCGACCAGTTAGTGATGTGCGTGTGGGAGAATTTGGGTCTTCAGGCGATGGCATCATTTCGTCCAGGGCGAGAGTAAGCATGCCTTCGATTCTTGTGGTGGTTTGGTAGGTATCTTTCGATACTTTTGGGAGGTCATCGAGGATCTTTTGGATGAATTCCGCTGAGTGAAGTGGACCTGCCCACATTGGGCCGGCCATATGAGTTTTCATTCCGCAATGCTTGCAGTTCTCGTTTACACTGGGTGCTTGTGAAAACACATGTTTCCAGAAGAATCCGCTGCCTTTCTTGTTCTCAGCGAGCTTGTTTCGACCGACCATTTGAGTGGTCCAGGCGCTGCAGCCGTTGTCACAATTGTACACTACCATTGTCTTACCCGCTAGGAATTTTACGTCGGCGGGGGATTTGTGAATGCGAACGAAGACGCGGGCGTAGAAATCGATGGAGAGGGAGAGGAGTGGTTCGATCGCCATGCCGTAACGGGCGGCTGAGGCGGCGATGGAGTGGAGAATGAGTCGGAGACCACCTTCGTGGGAATGAAGACCTTTAATGGGGATTCCGCCGTAGAGAGAGAAACACTTTTCTGGGTAGCCATTGGATGCCCATACTCCTGCATCTGTGCAGGTCACGCAGAGGAGACCGCCGTCGTCTCGGACTGATTGGACGGCTGCATCTAGGAAGGGTGCTGCTGTTCCGTAAGGGTCGAGATCAATCACATCGTATTTCTTGCTTGGGAGTACTTGCTTCCCTTTGTCATCCTTGAAGTTGTCTCCGATTAAAGAATACATGTGGGACATGGCGTTTCCGGTCTTGACTTGGATCTTGTCTTCTAATTGATTGTGCTTGACATTCATCGCAATTGTTTTGGTAGCTTCCGGAAGTAAATCGTTTGCTGTAACTGAGGTGGTGAAGGGAAGTTCGCGGGAGTATCGTAAAGCTCTGAGACCAGTTGCAGATAGGGCATCCAAGATGGTGAAGGAAGGTTTGGGAAGAGGCTGCTGTTCTGAAGCTCCATCCTTTCCCTCGGTACTGTCAACCAGAGGCTGAACCTCTGTGTTGATAGTTTCCTGTGCAATATCCATTGGTTCTCCTACCCCAGAAGTTGCTGCCGCAACCGAATCTCTTGATTCGATCTCCGGTACCTTCTCAGCTGCTTCATCCGTTGCGACTTTCGCATCCGCCGAACCATCGTCTAACTTCCCAGCTTTCCTGGATGCGCCGCCATTCAATTCATCCTCCCTCTTGCGCTTCCTGTCCTTCTTGCCCTGTTTCTTCGAGCTCGCTTTCTGCCTCTGACTTTCCGCGAATTTTCTTTTTCGCTCCACAACCTGTTCTCCATATGCCTTAATTGCCAAAACACTCAAGTCACGATTGAACTGTTGAATCGGGTTGTAGAATACGGATTGGGGTTCATTATTTTCCTTGGCCTTGGGCGTAGTCTGCGGAATTGTAGCAGAAGATGCAGGAACGAGAATATATGCGAGACCTTCCTTGATCGTGGTGTATTCTTTGTTCTCGTGGAAAAGGTTTTGTCCTTGTGCAGGAGTCGAGGTAATATCGAGTGCGCCCTCGGGTAGGTTGGAAGCCATTCTGTGGATGGTTCTAGTGTTGAAAGTAACGCTGGCGCTGGCGTTTCTCGTACTAACTCGCCTAATGAGTGAAGGAAATTTTCGCATTCGAAGTCATGAACTGATTATCAGGGAAGTTGTGACTCTGAATTTCTTGAAGTTCACTTCTCTAGCTATTTTCTTCTGCCGTGCGCAACTTGACATTTTTGGAAGGCGGTGAGGCAGAGGAGGTCCGTGCTGTTGTTATGTCTTCTTGTTTCCTCCTCATCTCTTGTCCCTCAGTGCGACCTTTTCTTTTCTTTTCTTTTACCTTTTTGAAATCATTGAATTCCCCAATTACTTCCCTTCTCTTCAGAAGCACTATGGAATGATGTGGGTCGATTGGTTATGGCTGGTAGAGCTTTGAATATGGATGCTTTTGAGAAGTTATCCTCATCTGGGAGGAACAATTAGCTACCAGCAATCCCATGAGTCGAAATGGAGGAATATTCCAAGCGGATAACCCCCTTTATCCTTTCAGATTCTTTGGTTTCGTACGCGAAATAAGTTCCTCTGTCGATTTGATGCCTTTCTCTAAATTATATGGCCTCATCTGCCTGTCTCATTCCTGTTTTGGTTTTAGTATCTCATCATTTGCAACTATTCATCATATCACATTGTTTTACTACTGCAATGCCAATGTCAACTAGCAAGTTATTATGGCACTCTCTCTACATATTCCTATAGTTGTAGCACTTGCCTATTTCGCACTCATGCCCACAAGCTCCCCTGGCTGAGCACTAAGGCTGTCCATCCCCGGCAGTTTGTACTGTACCATTCCGTACCCACTCAGAGTTGTTCAACTTCGTCCTTCCATTTCACGTGGCCCGGGACTCATCATTTTGTTCGAAATGCGATTGGCTTATTCGAATTTCCAAGGCTTTTTGTTGCACGTCGCGCCATATGCACTGCATATGCCGGCGCCTCGGAATTGTGATGTGTTGACCCGTGGGACCCGAGTTCAAAAGACTACCTAGGTAGGTAGTCGAGTAATTAATGTTGCGCTTCGCAGCAGTTTTATATGCTCTTAACATGAATTTCCCATGATTCTTTCGAAAACGTTGTTAGTTTTCATTGGACCCAAGTAGTCTTTTGTCCCACTCGCATTGAAGCTCATATGTGCCGCCTGCATATGTCATTATCTAGGGACTCGCGGATAAGTACATTCAGAAGTGGCTCGTTGCACATCGCATCCATGCCCATATACATTGCATATGCCATTTTCTCGCGGTCTTACATTTGCGATTGGCTCGCTTGTATTCGAAGGTGTTTTTGTTGCAAGTCGCGCTCAAGCGACATATGCTGCGCATATGCCAGCGCCTGATCTAACTTACTTCAATCCAAAGATTTCTGTTGCACGTCGCAATATTTCCATACGCACTGCATATCCAGATACCGGAAAAGTGTGATTGTTTCGTTTTGAACGTAACAATCTTTTGTTGCATGTCGCATTCGAGTTCATATGCGATGCATATGCTCACCGACCATAGATAGAGTAAGGACAATCAGCAAACTGCCGAAGTCTTGTCGCATATCGCATTGCCATACGCCCTTCATATGCATGCGATAGAAAAGAGACTACAGTGCAATTCAAGTACGTCAGGCTTTAGCAACCATGCCATACATGTAGATGCTGTATCAACAATTTGGTTCATGTCAACAAACTCTTCTACTATTTTGACGAATTGGAAACTTCACCGAACCTTTACTCCAGAGAGATGTGATCGAATCTTGGAGATACGGAACCTGTGATCTACCATATGATCTTACAAATACCTAGATCATATTCTACATCGATGGAACTCTATGCAAAGATCTGTGAGATATCACCTACTCAGTGCGGAGGAAGGTGAGAAAGAATTCACATAGGTGTAAGAATTGGAGCAATAACCTTGCGCAACTCCTGATATTAGAGAAAATCCGGTCTCATTAACAGTCAATTTGGCGTTCAATTTTCTTAGATGTGCTTATACGATTCATATCAGGAAGTTCATAGCAAAGCCTTACGAGAACTCCGAATCCGGTACGGATACGGATATACGCGATTCATTCAGAGAGGTTTTGAGGGAAACGCCGATGGTTCTGGGGATCAGGTCAGGCAGGGTCTTCTTTCCCAGCAACGCGGATGAATTCCGCGACGTTGTTCCGCCATTCCCCTCGCCCCTTCCATTCGCCCAAAGGATGCTGAAGGATGCCACAAATGTCATCTTTTGCGACCAAACACGCCCTTCAGCGACACCGGAGTACTTGTACGGAGCTGGATAGCCTGTGAGGACAACATTTACTCATAATATATCAGGAAAGGTATTGCACAAGTGGCATGGTCTTCATTTATATATAAAGATTCAACTTCCCATCTTTTCATGTTTTCAGTCATTACATCAACCCCCACTTCAAGATGGACTCAGCACAATTCAAACAAGCTGCTGCTTCAGCAGTAGACGAAAGTAAGTACAATCGACCGAACAACTCTCATTCAATGCTGATAGCATTTCAGTTGCGTCTTACTACGACACAATTGAAGAACGTCGAGTTCTCTCTGCTGTTGAACCTGGGTACTTGCGCAAACTTTTACCAGATGGACCTCCAGAAGAGGGAGAGCCATGGGCCGATATTCAGAAAGATGTCGAGACGAAAATCGTGCCTGGATTGACACACTGGTAAGCTTATATTCTGTGTTTCTTCTCCAGAGTGCTTAAGTAACAATTGAGTTAGGCAATCACCGAACTTTATGGCATACTTCCCCGCAAATTCCACCTTTCCTAGCATGCTGGGAGAATTATACTCAGCAGCCTTCACCGCTCCAGCATTCAATTGGATCTGTTCACCTGCCGTCACTGAACTCGAGACAATTATTCTAGACTGGCTTGCTAAATTGTTCAATCTACCTCCTTCGTATCTCTCCACGAGCCATGGCGGCGGCGTGATTCAAGGTTCAGCATCAGAAGCTATTGTAACCGTGATGGTGGCGGCACGAGACAAGTATCTCAGGGAAACAACCGCACACCTGTCCGGTATTGAACTCGAGGATGCAATTGCATACAAGAGAAGCAGACTTGTCGCACTCGGGAGTGAAGCCGCACACAGCTCAACCCACAAGGCAGCTCTCATTGCAGGAGTGCGTTACCGATCCGTTCCTGTGCTCCAAGAAGACAACTTCTGCATGACGGGCGCTGGATTGGAAAAGGTCCTCGAGGAACTCAAAGCCCAAGGTCTCGAACCTTTCTACCTCACCAGTACAATGGGAACAACAAACACAGCTGCCGTGGACGATTTTGCATCCATCTCCTCCACCCTCTCGAGACTTGCACCACCCAACCAAACTGGAGAGATCTGGGTACACATCGATGCTGCATATGCTGGAGCAGCTTTGATATGTCCTGAGTACCATCACTACACCAAATATTTTGAAAGCTTTCACTCCTTCGACATGAATCTCCACAAATGGCTTCTCGTTAACTTTGACGCTTCTTGCCTGTTTGTCCGCAAGCGAAAGGATTTGATAGATGCGCTATCAATCGCACCCGCCTATCTTCGGAATGAATTCTCGGATAATGGTCTAGTTACCGATTACCGCGACTGGCAAATTCCTCTGGGCAGAAGATTCCGCAGTCTGAAGATTTGGTTTGTACTGCGAACCTATGGAGTCAAAGCTCTACAAAGCATGATACGCAGCCACGTCGAACTGGGAGAGAAATTCGCTTCTCTCTTGAAGTCACGACCAGATCTCTTTACCATAGTGACAGACGCTCAATTCGCCCTCACAGTTTTCACAATCGTACCGCAAACTGCAGGAGACTTGAAAGCGCAGGATGCATTGACGAAGGATGTCTATGAGTTGGTTAATAAGCGTGGAGAGGTTTATATTACTTCCACCATTGTTGGAGGCAGATATGCTATTCGCGTTGTCAGTGCAAACCCAAAGACGGAGTTGAAATTTATTCAGAAGGTTTTTGATATTTTGGTTGAGACGGCGGAGGAGTTGAGGGATGGGAAGCCGAGAACGAGAGGTGCTGTGAGGCCGATTGTTAATGGGGTCAAGAATGGAGAGGTTGTTGAGAGTGGAGAGGACGTTGGTGATGCTGCGTTTGTGAATGAGATTGAGAGTAATTGATAGATGGATGAATGGGTCTAGAAGTTGTGATAGACATGGGGAAGACAAAAGCTTAGAATAGAGGTTTATGATTGACGATATACCAAATATTGACTTTATGCCAAGAAATATTCCAGAAGCATTCGAAACCTATATTCTGCTTCGGCTTTTCCAATAAGGCGATGATGTCGCGCAGGCCACACTATTCTGAGACATGGAGGTGCATGGGAAATATTCGTGAGCATTCAGAACTGATAAGAACTATGACTTACAATAGCAAAGGAGCCCATTCAGCAATCATGATCAAATTTATTTCACTTACTCGTAATAAAGTTTGCAGGCAGTCATCACCTCATGATATTGTAAGTATTAGAAAGTGTTTCACCCAAGTCATGAACTTCATTTTCAAAGAACGGCATATTCGTACCAACTGAAGCAATTAATGAGTGAATCTTCCAAGTTGGTACAAAATAAATAGATCTAGGCATCCACTTTACCACTCAACTTTACAAATACAAACCTTCGCGAACTCACAATAGAGTTACCTACAAAGCCTCATTGCATTCTCGCTTCCACCATCCCAGCTGAGAGCCCTGCCAAGCCTCGACTGTTCAACGACCGAGACCGACTGACTGCATGTGGTGACGAGGGTCCGACCAGCGTTCAAGGCTGTAACATTGCCTCCCCTCCACAAAGCTGCCGCAACATCCTTTAACCAGAACAAAACCCATCTACATCCTCGCCAACAATCCCAAAGAAAACCACACATTTCTTCCCAAACAACCAACATGAAGATCCACTACATCGGTGTACGTTACCCTTTTATCTACGAAGCAATCCCCATCTTTGTCAAATGAAATGCCCCGCTGACTTTGACCGCTTTCTCGCTATCTATAGATCATCAAGAACGAGAGCAAGCCTGCTCATGAGCTTTGCGCTGAGAAGGAATTGAGCGCTTATTCGAGATTTACGAGAGCTAAGTAAGAAATATCTGCCTGGATGTCTGCATGTCTGTCTGTTGGGTTTGTCTGGAGCGGTGGGGGTATACAAATACATGCGCAGCACTCTAGGAAGCAAGTGGTGGAAGGAAAAGGAAATTGAAAGGGCGACAAGAAGAAAACTAGGAGAAATACAGAAGACTAACGAAAGTCGGTGTTAGTTATGGCGAATTCATGACCGTATTCAGCAAAACTGTTGCAGAGCGCACGAAGCCTGGACAGAGACAAGATGTTGAAGAAGGAGGTGAGTTTCCTCATATCTATACACACCCGACGTCCATTCTGGATCGCGCAGAGGCCTCCTAGAGAGCTACATATTTAGATTACGGCATTAACATACATCATCACACAGAAAACACCTTCCACGCCTACGGCCGCACCGAAGGCGTCTGCGGCATCATCATCAGCGACCACGAGTACCCCGCGCTCGTAGCCCACCAACTTCTCTCCAAAGTCGTCGACGAATTTCTCGCCAAACACCCCCGTTCATCCTGGGCAACTAGCACGCCTACCCTCTCCTTCCCCGAACTCAAAGAATACATCGTCAAGTATCAGAATCCGGCGGAGGCCGATAGCATCATGAAGATCCAGAAGGAGCTGGATGAGACCAAGATTGTGTTGCACAAGACCATCGAGAGCGTCTTGCAGCGTGGCGAGAAGATTGATGATTTGGTTGCGAAGAGTGACGGGTTGAGTGCGCAGAGTAAGATGTTTTACAGTGAGTTTTCCTTTTCTTCCCCCCCCCCTCCCCCAAATTTCTAATTTTGCTCTTTCTGGCATCGCGGTTTGAAGAGTAGAGCAGTTTTAGTTGAACAAAGAGACTTACACTTCACTCTAGCTCAAGCGAAGAAGCAGAACTCCTGCTGCGTGGTCATGTAGATTTGCGGAATCATTGGAATGGAACGATTGTGGCTGTAGAAATGGGAAATCAGGCGTTTTCGTTCTTTCGTCTCTGTTTCTGTTTTCTCGTCTTTCCGGAATTTCGGTCCTTTTCCAGCATCATTGCAGCACTTTTCGAGATTGTAAATGGGGGTATTTCATCTGTTTAGCAAGATAATACGAGACCTTGGGATACCATCATATCTAAATTTGCTAATGTTCATATTTGCGATCGAAGCTACGCATGTGAAGAGACTAAAGGGAAGGGATGCGATAGGTAATAAGCGTGTTACTAGAGTGGCAATTCGGTTTCTTGTTGGTTGGAAGGTCATGTATCTCCCAAGGCACCCAATCGTATTGCCTCGAGATATCTTGGTACCGACCTGGCTTTCAGGCAAAAGAATGGAAGGAGCAGTCTGTCTGCATGTGATACAAGTCATTGGGTTCACCCGTTATCACAAGAAAATTGAACAATACTCTTCCTCCTCCTCCTCAGCTGCAGGCATCTCTCTCGAGATCGCCAGCCTTGCTTTACACTTTCATACCTGCCTACGTACTTTCCTGGCCCGACTAGCTTCGAGCTTGATTGCCTAAGCATATGTCGTGTAGAGGGCTGGAACGACCAAATGTTCATCTACCCGTCCTCTTTTCAAATCTCATTTCTTGCTATATTTCCGAAGATGCCAATTACTTAGTTCACAATGTGATACTGTACTGTAAATAGAGGAAAATCATTGATACTTTATTTCCCACACCTAAGGTAGTTTCTATGAACACCCCAGCCAAATGCAAATAAGGTGCATAACAAAGCAGGATATGCAATCACCTCAAAAGAGTAAGTAAGAGTCTATGCCAGTTATAAATGCCGAGTATGCAAAATGCAAATAATAATATAAACGCCCTTCCATCCGCCCCAATGCTCGCACCCAGATAAAGAAAAAGACAACCGGGAATTATGCGCAATCCAAACAAAAACAGACAACATAAGAGGAAACTTTACTCAATCATGCAACACTCCAGGGTATCCACATCCAACAAACGCACACGCAACATGCCGAAAAAATCACCCGTAATATCTCCACCACTACACGCACTCCAAGCGCGAGAGCTTTCCATGAGCTCTTTCAGCAACACTTCCTCCTCGTCTTGACCACACCCTGCTCCCCATCCTGTCCTTGTCTTCCACCCTGCTCATCGATATAACTCTCCACCGGCACACCAAACCAACTTCTCCTATCCCTTCCTACCCTAAAACTTCCACCTGGTCTCATCATCCCATCAAAATAACCTCCAACTTCCCCACCACTTCCTGGGCCACCTCCACCCATTTCACTTCCCGGCGAGAAGATGCCTGGTGTCTGCTGCGCACTCAATAACTCCTCCTGCACTTTCCTCTCTTGCTGTACCAATTTCCTCGTAATGACTCTGAAAACCTCATCGACACCCTCACCACTCTCAGCACTAACTTCATGACAACAATCCCAACCTACTTCCTGACCCCAAAACCCACTACTTCGTTTACTACTCGGGCTCTTCACACCACCGAATCCATATCCCGCCGCACCGGCTCCAGCAGCAGTATGATCCGTGACACCTGGGGTGGCAGTTGGTGGAGGCGTGCCGCTGAGACCTGGAGCGAGGTTGTCGGCGACGTAGGCGATGCAGCGTTCGAATGGCACTTCGCGCGCAGATGGCAAATCGGATTTTGTGCCTACGACGTGCAGGATGATGTCTGGGGGGAGGTTGCGGCGGAGTTCGGTGAGCCAGACGCCCATTTCTTCGAAGGAGGTGAGGGAGGTGATGGAGTAGCAGAGGATGCAGGCGTTGGCGCCGCGGTAGTAGAGGCGTGAGATTGAGCTGTTGTTTTACATTTTTTAGTTAGCTTGTGTTCCTAGCACTGCTGCTATTTTTTGACTTCTGGCGTTGTTTGCACTGTGGGGTAATATGGATGTGAGTTTGTGTGAAACATACCGAAATCTCTCTTGTCCAGCTGTATCCCAGATCTGCAATCTAACCACTGTATCACTCTCATCGTCGACAACCCGCTTTGTCAAAAAGCTCGCTCCAATCGTTGATGTTGTCGTCGAGGGCGAGAATTGGTTCTTGACGTATCGCGCGACAAGACTTGTCTTTCCCACTCCTTGCGAGCCGAGCACGACGATTTTGGCTTCGAGGGATTGTTGCGCCATGGTTGTATACTGGTGGTCCTTAAAGTTGTTTGTATGTATGTCGAGCGCGTGTTTGTTTAGATCGCGCGGAGACAGATGGGTGCGTTTGGGTCAATCAGTCGGTAGGTAGAGAGACGACGAAGTAACGAGGAATTTCAATCGTTGCGTAGGAGAGTTGAAGAGCAAGAAACCAACGGAAGATGAGTCGTTGACAGTGAAATCTCCGTGAAGATGAAAGGTATATCCCGTCGTTGCAGATAGTCTCGTTTCCAAAATAGTCCTGTCGCCCAAGTTCGCAACCCGTTAAACGTCTCAAGTCATACTCGTAGTTCCATCCATTCGTTTCGTTTCGTCTTCTTCCTTCCTTTCACACTTTCCAAGACGGCAGAGGATAACCATAAAAATGCACGACGCAAGAAAGAAGAATACGATATTATCCCCGCGATAAAACAAACACGACAAATGTAGAAACGGAAAAGAAATGCTGAGGAGTAGCAGGGAAGAGAGGTTTGTTTATATTTGTTTGTTTTGTTTGTGCTGATGATGGGATGGGGTTGTGTGGTGTAGGATGTTAAATTACATTGCACGGACGATTCTTCCGAGGTCAGAACAAGAATGACGCGCATGCATGGGGGTGCCAGAAAATCCCTGCATGACTTGATCGGTCACGTGGCGAGCGTAATACAGAGATCGTGTGATCCCTTTTCGAGTTCTGGGCTTGTCGAAGTTGCTTCGAGGTAGTTTCGAGTAATGTAAGTGGTTGAGAATTTGGAAGTGACATGTTAGAGATGCAACAAGACTTGCAAGAGTCGGAGGGCTGTAAACCCACTTCCTAAAAACGAAGATTCTGGGTCTTGGCACTTATCGACCCGGATGGACTCTCTGTCAATATACCCAAGTATATTGAAGATAAGAAGAGATGAGTAAAACAAAATCTAGCCAAGTCAATATTTGACATGGATTGACTTATTTGATTCTTGCCAAGGGTGGAGACTTAGTATTCTCGACTATCGAGGACTTTTGAAGTGTGCCCGTCATCGGGGAAGAGGCCCTCCCAGATTTGGAAATGGTGAGGTAAAGACAGGGAGAGGTAAGGAAAGATCTTGTATGCTTTTATTCAATGGCCATTTTCGTAACCATAAGTAACATCCTGAACGTCTACCAGGGCTTGGATCTATTACCACGATACAGCTTGAGCCTGTTCTTCAACAAGACTTCAAGACTTGAAACACTATTGATACCAGAACGGCTTGGAAACTGCAGCAAGACTTCATCATAGTGCTCCAGATGACAAATAAACTTGCGTGAATCCGAACCTACAGTAACATAATTGAATTACGGAACAATGTCGCTTGTATCGTGAAAAAGCAATGGTGGCTTGATGCTTGGCAGCTGAGGAAAATAGAACGACCTCAACCATTTTGACCGAAGGTTTGGATGCATTCCTGCCAGTTGGTTTTCTCAGAGCTCAGCATACTGTACTTGATCTAGGGAGACAGACTTTTTTACCATATTTGCGTTTTGAAAATCATCACTAACATTTTTGAAATCAGGCATTTAAAACTTGCAGCTCACCATACCATCCTCAACTCCATACGATCCCAGTCTCCTATTGGCGAGCATGATCATCGAGCAAGCACTTCAAAATGTGGCCGCGATCACTGCCGCTCAAGCTCTAGTCAAGAGTGCTCAAGACTCGCTCAACTCGCTCATTTAATCTAAGCCTGGTCTTGATATGACCAAATCTGAACTCAAAAACTTAGGTGTCTATACAGCAAACCTCGATACTGAGATTGCCAAGCTGAACGAATCTATTGGCAAAGCCGCTCTGTCGTTTTCTATAAAAAAGAAATCTGTACGCATTGGACTCATTTGAGTAATATACTAGATCTGTGTCTTGGGACTACTCATCGGCCGCCGGGTGACCCCAATTTAAGCCACGTGCCAGCTATCATAGGTTGAGGATTTAAATCAAAGGGTACCCTAGGATGCCCCACGTACTGTGTATCGCAGTCTCGTAGTGATGAAGAAATTGATCTAGCTTCAGGTCATGAAAATGTCAAGGCGACATTGTGATATAGACTTCTTTCTAGATTGATACAATACTGCACGCAATAAAACAGCTCTTGGGTCCACTGATGTACCTTCGAAACACCTAATGCTCGCATATCAGAGATGCCCAGCCAACTCGTTATGAGAGTTTGGAGAGTTGCGGTACTAGTGTTACTGTTTTGTTTTGCGATCACGAGCAGTTAAGCGAGGAGTCGTCCGGAGTGCCTAAGCGGGGTGCAGTAAGATCTACAAGCACACTTGAAGTACATGTGTAAAATCATCGAGAAATCTTGTGTTTGCTCTAGAGATATGTGTATGATCTGACCGCATCCAAAACAATATATACATTTACAATCAACTCTGCTAATTTCTTTTCGCAGATAGGCCAATTCTACAACTTAGCTCTCAATCCTGGATTGACCAATGGATCGTATATCGAAAGTCCCTTTACAACAAATTAGCATCAAAATCAGACTGTGGAAAGATGTGGGAATAAAACTCACCAGAGTATCCACCGGCACACCGGTACTATGCATACTCAACCCCCTAGTATCAACCAAGGTCGGGTTCAATTCCTCAACCTTATTACACCCAATCAACCTCATATTCATCTCCATCTCATCCTTCAACAGCTGAATCGCCCTCTCCACACCCGGTAAGCCATAGGCACTCATGGCATACAAAAATGGTCTTCCGATTCCAACTCCCTTAGCACCAAGACACAGCGCCTTGATGATATCCGTCGCTCTCCTCACACCACCATCGATGTAAATCTCAATGCGGTTTTCCCATCCTCGCTCTCGGAGAACCGGCATGACTTCCGCAAGGACTTCGATACCAGAGCGCGCGAAATCGAGTTGGCGACCTCCGTGGTTAGAAAGAACGACACCTTGAACGCCCATCTCGATCGCTCTAATGACATCCTCAACTCTCTGCACACCCTTGAGAAGAATTGGCATCTTGGTGATTGATTGAAACCAAGGAATATCATCCCACTTCAAGGCCGGATCAATAAAGCTCGAAATAGCTCTCGCAGCGCCCTGGGAACTATCCGTCTTCTCGCCCCCGGCAGCCTGCACATTCGCGCCAACATCTGTGAATTTCGAACGCATATCCTTCTCGCGACGTCCCAATTGCGGGGCGTCTACAGTAATAAACAAGCCCTTGCAGCCGCGCTCTTCGGCGTATTGCACGATTTTCTTGGTGATTTCGCGGTCTTTGTTCACGTAGAGTTGGAGCCATTGGACTTGGTCGCCTTCAGCTGCGTCCATGATTTCATCGAAGGAGCAGGATGCAAGGGTTGGGATCATTTGGGCTACATTGTGTGTTTTGGCGGCTTTGGTGAAGATGACTTCGCCTTCGGGGTGGCCTAGTTTTCCGAGAGCCGTGGCAGTAATGTAGAATGGGATGTCGACTTTGGTGCCGAGCATGGTGGTGGTGAAGTCGACTTTTTCCACGTCGACTAGAATGCGGGGTCGGAACCAGATTTTGTGGAAGGCGGAGTGGTTCTCTCGCATTGTCTAGTACAATACTTATTAGCTCTCTGCGATCCTCTTCTTTCTGTTCAAGGAGACTACTCACAATCTCATCATCAGCACCACTAGAATAGTACGCCCACGCGGTTTTCTTCATGATTTGTCTCGCCACGGCCTCGAAATCCATCAAATTGTAGCATTGATCCAAAATTGGGATTCGTGCAATCCTATCCTGTCTATCCTTCTCCTCTTGTGTTTCGACCTTCTCCTCGACCTCGACGGTGCTCATGTCCACGGGTCCCAAGTGCTTAGATTTGTCGAGGAACTTATCGAGGGTGTCCGGAGGGTGGATTGGCTCGTACTCTTCCGTCGCATCTCTTCCCTGCCTAATTGTTAGTCTCTGGCTATATATATACAGCTATTTGACAATAGAAGGTACTTACGGCATATTTGAGGATAATCTTGGGTCCGCCAGGATGTTCTGTTTTCGTGAATTAGTTATCTCTTCGATTTCTTTGCTTGGAATCCTCCGCAGTGAGAAGAAGTACCTGGCAAGAACTCTGTAACATCATACGCTTTGCCCTACCACCACCACCACGTTAGCACACCCCCATCCCTCTATCAATTAACCCTTCCGCCCTTCAAACTCACATGAACAATAACCCAACACGACTCTCTCGAATTATGCTTCGCAATCTCTTGACCCGTCAAATTAGACATCTTTGCTTCCTTCTTTCTAGTTTTCGAACCGAGGTAATCGTAGTCGCAATCGTGATCGTTCAAGAACCACTCTTTACAAAGATGGGGAAATCGTGCAACGGGGGGGAATTGCGCAAGTAATCGATTTAGAAAGGATATACTGATGCTCTACAGCGAATTGCCACAAGCGTGCGAAGCGATCTCGAGAAAGGAATGGTTCACGGAGGAGAGGAAGTTTTTAGGAGGCGGTATGGAAGGGTATTTATGACGAGGACACTGGCTCGCGCTGCAAAACTGCCGCTGGCGGTTTCGGGGATAAGCTTTCGCTATTTCGGGGCAGCTTGGAACGAGGGGTTTTTGAGATTTTCTTTGTTAAGGACAGAATCGGGGGATGATTGACTCGAGGCAAAAGGAACGATTGATGAAGGTTATGAAATGGATATTTATTATATATACACCGAGATGTTGTTCATGTAGCAATTGTATGAAGTGCCGAGGGTGCTTTTCTCACCACTCACAGAAAACTTGCAAATCCCCAACTTCCCCAGAGCGCAAGGCCTGAACCCTTGAGCTTCCTCGGCTAAATTGACGGAGAGAAATGCGGGCAAGGGTCAAAGGAAAGCATCTCAGCCAATGAATACGTGCGTATTGGAATTGAAGCATGGACCGGACTTCTTCTCCGCAACATCTTCTTTCGAATTTATTTGGAATCTCTGGCAGTTGGGATACAAATTGACTTTCGATCGACATCTCAAGCCCACACTGGAAGCACATCACACATTCCATCTATATTGCCGCAGTTCGGTTATGTTCGCCAAGACTCTGTTAGACAGCTTGCAAGAATTGTGGACTCAATGTTTACATTATTTTTCTACATAATTCATGGCGATCTTCATTGAATTGTTTAAGATCAGACCCTGGCCCAAGCGATTCCTCTATTTCGCCGCCTTCTTGGCCAACTTGACCAATTCAGGGAAAATTGGAGTACCGAATCCAGTGACAGCATCCCATCCCTTCACGGTAGGGAAACCGGTCGTGTTGCAACCACGGTTGAGACCAGAGGTGATATCAGTGAAGGCCTTGTATCCCTTCTTGTACAACCAAGGGTTCAAGAAACCAAGAGGAGGCTTGCCAGAGGCGATGAGTGCATCGTTGGTAAGGGCGATGACGGATGCGAGAAGTGGAGCTGAAGCGCTGGTTCCAGAGATAATGCCATCGGTACCGTTCCATACGTACTTGAAGTAGAGACCTTGAGCGGCGATATCTGGATATCCACGGCCAGCTGGTTTATGGTTAGTTTTACTATTTTTAAGTCAAATGACGGAGAAGAGTATGACTTACCTGGGTTGAAAAGTCCCTTATGCTCGCCCTTCATGCCCTTAACGTACTTGGGTACAACCTTGTCTTGATAGCTTGGACGAGGGAAGTACTCGCTGAATCCAGATCCGGAAGCGTAGTATCCATGAGGCTTGCCATCTGGACCAAGAGCACCAGCAGGTCGCATTGCGGATGTCTCAGGCTCGAAACCTTGAGTGGCACCAGCGACGGTTACATATGGGCAGGATGGAGGGAAAGAGGGGAGGAACTTGAAGGTCTTCTTTCCGTCGTTGGAGATACAAGCGGAAGCATCGTCGCTAGCAATATCACCCGCACCGCCATCGCCTGAACTGACAACGAGAGTGACGCCTCGCGCGCCGAGCTGGGCAAAGTCGTTACAGACACGCTTAGCATAAGCGAGAGGGACGGTTTGCTCGTCGTCACCGTAGGATGTGCTGACGACTTGAGGAAGGTTCTTTTGGGAAAGAACGTAAGTGGTCCAGGCCAGATATGGCTCGTCTATAGTCAAGTCAGAAGTATTCTTTTGAGATGGGAATATCAAAGGCGAAGCGAGATATGGACGTACTTCCGGGTGGGTCTCCAGCAGCCTCATCAGGAATTTGTGGTGGTTCTCCACCGGTAGAGTAAGCAATAACTGGCATAGGATATGTCATTCCAATGATAGTCTCGGCATCGAGATTGGCCTCCTTGCTGGTAGAATCGGCAAGTTGTTGAGGAGTGAGTGGGCCGTCTTGTTGTGGTCCGTCGGCGATGGAAACAAACTTGAATTCAGAAGCTCCGGAAACAGCCTTGGGTTGGTATTTCTCAAGGAAATTCTTGATATCAGGTCTGATTGGGACTTCGCCAAGGAAGTTGTTGATACCAATTTGGTTCTTGCCAGCAGCCTTTTGCACGTAACCCTTGGTTCCGTAAAGGGTCTGGAAGCATTCCGGGGTGGTACCATTGACAGTGCAAACTACATTCAAATTGAGATCAGCCAATGCTCACGAGTTTTACAACGGTCTGGAAGTCAACAAGATTAGATGTTTTGGGTAACTACATACCTTTCTTGAGTTCGTGCGAGGTAGGGTTCGTAAGCCCTGGGTAAGGGTATGGAATTGGAGCGTCGGCGAGTTCAGCTCTCTTGACAGTTCGCATGAACGAGGTGGTGGGTTGAATAGTGTCCACGTGATCGTGGAGATGCTCTGGGAGGGACCACTTTGGAGCACGAATCAACTTCGTTCCATCCGTGTTCTCGTAAATATGGTACTCGGTATCGAGCAGACGCTCAGCAGTCTTGACATTGATGTTAAGATGGATCCAGTCTTTGGCGGGACTGCTGGAGGAGTGGGTGATGCCATTGAGTTCCAACCACTCGTAAAGAAGATTGAGAGTATCATCTGTTGGCTTGATGAGCTCGTTCACCTCGTCGTGTGTGAGATGCTAGACCAATGTTAGTATTTAGTCGAGCAGGGAAAGAGTCATAGCAGTCTCTCTTCAGAGAACAAATGACGATGAACCCGGGGTAAAACTTACTTGTCCATATCGAACGTGATCTGGATCAGAGACTGAGGAGCAATACGCATTAGTCCCAGGTTGAACAATCTGGCAGAGTGTATTTTGGGTTTGAATCAAGTCTTGGTTGATATGTCATACCTTCATGAAGATGAGTCTCCAAAGCACCAAAGTTGCTCTGCTTAACACCAATTTGCAAATGCAACATTGCCTCAGCTGGAGCGCGAGCCATCTTTGTCCATTTCACAGGAACATAATGGGTCTCCTTGACAGCGTACGAAGTGCGCGAACGAAGTGGAGTTGCCAAAACATCTTGCGATGCAATGGCCAATGCCAACAGGATCGAGGTGCCCAACATGATTGGAATCTCACAGATGTCGAATTTCAAGAAGGAGAGGGATGAAGATCTCAAGTAAACCCTCTTCGGTTGTCCCAGGGGATCATACAAGCCTTATACCCGATCCCCCTTCGCTGAAAGGTGGGAGAAGGCCCTGGCATAGGCAGGGGAGATATGGTGAAAGATGGACCTTGATGGTTCCTCATCATCCTCCCAATGCACAGGTCGTATGTGCCCATCTCGTCAAGTGTCCGAATGAGTAAAGATTCGCAGGATCCGAGTAAGAGTGACGAGAAAGAATGCTGGCGACCTGTCTGCATACGACTAGCTGCCGAGCAGTGACAAGCTTTGGGGTGGTGCGATAAGCTTTGTGCCGAGGGTCTTGTTACTCGCCTTCTTCTTCGGGAGCCAGGTCTTCAACGATCCCCGCAAAAGCTCACGGAACGCGGCAAACGGCCATGACGGTGTTATGAGCGATTGAGTCCTCAAAGTCACCTTCCGGAAGGGGAATGCGTAGTGCCGGCCGTTGCAGCGAGTGTGTAATCATGACAGCGGCACAGGAACTTTGGGATGAAATAATATGGACGGCGGCGAGAGCGGTGGTGCAGGATACTGTGAGGATGAGCCGTTCATTATTACGGGGGTTGTGTGTAGATAGGACTTTGGATGCTTCAACCGGTCAATTGTAGAGTTCTGTTCATCTCCCGTGCGATCGAAATGATCTGACTCGTCAATTGAACTGAACCTGTCTCTCAAAGAAAGCATTTCTACCCGCAGAGTCTTGGCGTTCTTTCGGTACGAGGTATTTCGACATAGATATGCTATTTCCACTAGCCTTCCAACTTAAGCATGGCACAATTTACCACGGATACCCTGACACGCAAGGCCTCGTTTGTTGCACGTCGCCAAAAAGGTAACTTCCTTTTCCAGAAATCTTCTTCAAAAGCCACCGTATTCTAGACAAGTCCTTGGCATGTTCGGTGACATCTCCACAACCTTCTGACTCGAGAACGATCGCATTTTGCACTCAGACATGTGGGCACATGATGCGACATGGCGGCCACAATTTTGTTGCATATCGCAAAAAGCTACATCGATATTCCCAACGATTGCTGCAAACGGGTCTCCGGCAAAGACTGTGCGTGAGGATATCTTGGAAATTTCCAGCTCCCGCAAGGGCACACATCAACACTTGTACGTGATAGTGATGGACTTCGTCATATCTATCTTGTAAGCTTGCCTCTAAATCAAAACGTGGAACTAAAATATCAATTGAATAAATAATAGGCCAAAGTCGTTGCTTCCTAACTTTAACTTTCAATTTACAGGTTCTGTTAGGATTAACGCTGTCGGATGCAAGCTTCCCCTGCTGGTCTGAATCTCCAAGAATCTCTCTGTTCCACTTCGCGATAACCCCCAGAGAACATCTCTTTTCTCTTTCCCCAACAACTTAACGGAATTTGTTCTTGAATAACAAATATCTCGCAAATTTGGTCGAGAACAGCACTTTAAAGTATTTATACATTAAAATTGTCTTCAACATAGTTATAGATCTCATAACCATCCCTCAAACTTCCGGGTATCATCAACAACTCCTAGCACCAGCCCAATAATCAATCATACAATCTCATTTCGACACTCTCAAACTCTCAATCCTCCATTATCAAAAACGTCGGCGATTTCAAAAATCCCCTCTCATCAATTACCTCATACCGATCCGTTCTCTTCTTCACCGCTGATTTCGCATCCTTAAATTTGCTCAAATCCGGACTACTCAGTCCATCAACCTGGCTAAATCGAGTTCTCATTTCTGGTTTGGGCTTTTCCAGTTTTGGGACCAGCTCTTCTGTGGATCTGGTTTTTGGTGTTGTAAGGTTACTCTTGATCTCCTGTACGATCACGGGTTTCTCTCTCTTTCCTATGATGATCTGTGTTGCTTTTTGTGGCCGGTTCAATAACCGCGTCGAATTGATTGTTCCATATCTAGGCTTGCCTAGATCTATCGGTGGTAGAACAGGTGGTTGGTCATTTGATCTTGCCTGCGTTGGTGGTGGAAAAGCTGGCTTAATTGCTTCTGGCTTCCTCAAAAGATTAGAATCCAGCGTAATCTGCGTGTCTTGTTCCATCTGCATTTCCTTCGCTTCGAATGAGCTCAGCTCAAGTTCATCAATCATTTGAGCCGTCTCTGTGGCGAAGCTACTTCCTTTTACCACCCGAATTTTCTCTGGTCTTGAGATTCTGACAACCACTTCTTTTTGCAGTCCCCTTGACATTTCTGTGGTCCCATTCCTCGACTTCTCCATGTCCACCTGTCGCGTTCTGTTATCATCTCTAGTTGTTTCGCAATGCTCATTAATGCCAATCTTCATCGAATCCTTCGAGCCCTTCCTCCTCTCGACCCCTAAACTCGTCGTTCCTGATCCCGGTCCTCCGCCGCTATCCGTAGCCAATAATGCGCGAGGCTCGATGTTCCCCAAGTAATGTGTCGACGAGGCACTACTAAAGTACTTCGGGAAATGTTTATTCAGGATTGGTTTGCATGCCGGTAAACAGACACATATCGTTGCAACTGTCAGTTCGGCTTCGGACCAGGCGAGGAGGTCAATCGTGTCCCCTGGAAATTACGTCAGAAGTCTACCACTGTATCGACAAATATTGTTCTGTTCGAGTAATTTGTACTTACAAGATTGATCTAGTCCATCTCGAAACACCCATACATGTGGTGCGCGAAGAATACTCACCAGTGTGGCACTATTCCCAAGATCTTGAATCAGCTCTCGAATCTCATTCTACGTCTAAAGTAAAACCCTCCAAGAACAACAACAAGTTCCGGCTCATCTCCAAACATCAAAAAACTCACAGAAATCCAACACTGAACATCGTCCCTACCGAAAGTCTCTTTCCCTTCCCGACTTTCAACTTCGATATGCATGGAATCGGCAGCAACAAAATTGCTACGTCCTCCGCAACCGCCAAGATCGCCCCGGGAAAAATAATATACATCAATTCGATGCAACTTCCCTTTCCATCTTTGTAATCACTCAGTCGTGGGTTCCAGCCAAAAGAGATAGGCGTGCATTGGAAAAGAATGGCGAAGAAGAAAGCGATGCCGTGGAGGAAGGTGAAGGTGATGAGCATCCATGTGCAGGTTTTCAGCCATGGTATACCTGGGAAACAACGCAAGTAGAAGAGTAGGATGGAGAGTTTTAGGAGAACTTGTACGAGAACGTAGATTAGTTTCATGATGAGGAAGATCTGTTGGGAGTTTCAGTTAGTGTTATAGCTGGCGTTGTCTAGGCGACTTGAGAGAAGGAGGGGGAGTAGACTGACTTTGGCAATTATGGCGATGTTGGGGACGGGGACGTCCCAGGCATGAAGACCGAGTCCGATGGTGGAATCTGGATTTCTGTTAATATTCTCTGCTTGAAAGAGTAGATTATACACGCAGTACAGAATCACTTACCCCATATCATCAACACAGCAATCGCTACCATCAAAATCTAAATCGCACAAAACTCAGCACAAACACTTCCAATCTTCCACTTTCGTCGGAGAACAAAATTTTGTAACTCACAGCGGCCTAGACGACAAGTTAGTATTCAATCCAGATACTTCGTCGCGAAGTATGGACTACAACAGCTGAATACTGGAGATGTCCACAACAAATGACGACTTGGGTTTGGGAGTTTAGAAAGGCGAAGACTAACCACGAGCATATCCCAATCATCCCACCAAAACCTCTTCATGACGCAAACTCTTGAGTAAACCCTTAATAGTACAAACACCGACGCCAGCAATGCCATCACAATCGTCAGGATTTGGATATACTGTGCTCGTGAAGGTGGCGGCGGTTGATCACGACATAGCGATTTCTGAAATGGGAATGCGACTGGAGGATTTTGAGCATCTGAGTTAATATTATATTTTTTGGTGGTTTGGGAAGAAAAAGAGGAAGTGGGTGATTGTACGGTAGATAAGGAACTTTTAATTACTTACTGATGAGATCTGGATATGTGCATTTGGTTTGAAGACATGCGGAAATGTTGCGCATCGAATCTATGTCGGAACATAAAATGGGAGCAAGATCTGTAGATTCTGCATCGTATAGGTTGAGATCATCGAGGACAGGTGAGATGCATGTGTACTATTAAGTTATTCGCGTCAGTGTTCTGTGTCTTTAGATTGTTAAAACATCCCATCATTGGGTACAACCACAAGAACGATATGATCAAGCAGGCCACGAAGATTCTTGAGTAGAATGTTCAACAGGTGAATGTTCAACGACACAGGTTGGGGATAGTGAACATACCGCACACTCAGGCAAATCATCCCCAAATTCCTGCAATGTGACTGGAGGTTTTTGTTCCTGTTCTGGGTCCTCTTGCGCCGTCACAAACTGCAATCGACTCGTCAAGAGCGATGCAACAACCACCACATTAAACACCCTCATCATCATCATCATCATCATACCCAAAACTCGAAAGACATATAGACTCTGACTGAAATAAACAAAAGATACGGAGTACGAAAGAACAAGAAACAACAACAGAAACGATTGATAGAAAGTTCACGTCCCTTTCTTCTAACCGCACTGCCAACACCACAAACAAAGCGAACGAACGGTGCAAACCCCATCCGTGCTAACTATGCCATCACATCTTCCGAATGATACCCACTAAGATCCACAAGGCATCCAAACACCCGTTCGAACCCAAACTTCCCACTCCCACTCCCAATCCCAATCCCACAAATCCTAAAATTTTCCACATCTCCCTCCCTCTTTCTCACACGGAACGAAGCAAGAACTAAACGCCATCGTCCCGAAGTCCCACCGTACCAGTCCCAACATCGACTTTCATCGCGGGTCTAACCTCCGCACTATCTTGGTAGCTTCAAACCTTAAAAATCTGCTCTCTTCTCCATCTGCCCATGGCATGGTTCGCTCCCTTCCATCTTCTTCTTCTTTCCTGATCATCTACCGTTATGTGGCTTGTCTAGTTGTGAAGCACTGAAACGTCCAAAAATCCCACGTTCGACAAACTTCATCTTTTTAAGTTTAGTTCTTTTATACTGTATTCGTTGCCGTAGGAGGTAAGTTTAGGTACCTGCGTAAAAAGATGGCGAACAGACTCTTATTACGGCAAAGTATGGTAGGAACGGTAAGATAGAACCAGAAATAGAACGACAAAGTTATTTTCGCGTTTCAAGCTTACGATTTGTTAAGACATCGATTCTGTGAAGCAAACCCGAGCCAAGCTGATGTGAACCTCACACCGTTTGCCTCGGAGAATATACTGATTTCCCCTCCGCCTGAGACCTTCAGTACAGCACGCGACTAGGAGAGGAGGGAGTCTGGAGAAGGAGATATGTCCGGTACCTTTGACAGGAGCTAGAATCACTGGGTCAAGTGGCTAGTCTTGAAGTAGAAGTTTCATTCCGGATCTACTGTACCTACATTGATCTTCAGCAAGGAATCTTTTTCGCTACTTCGATTAACCCAATCAGCTACGGAAGCGATATCTTGGAGAAGTTGAAAGTTGGAAGGATGATCTACGAACTGTCGGTCAGTGCAAATCACCCGTGCACATACTTTTGTGCAGCGCGGTATGTTGGGTACAGTAGAAAGTCAAATCCAAATCCCAACTCAAGCCTCGAACTTTCAGGCACAGGCCCAAGCACAGGCACCAACCAACAGTGCAACATAGACTCTGACAGGATCCCCATTGAGTTCGGAAGTAAAATAAAAGGAGTCCTACAGCTACAGCAAAATCTAAACTATCTACGTTTCCAGCCAAGTACAACACCATTCACACCATCCACGGTTCCAAACACACCACGAGGGCACGTTTCAGGGTAGGTTTGATCACTCGGATGATTTCAGGATTGGCGATCGTGGCTCGCATGGCTGAGATTGAGGGCGTTTTTTCTTTCCTCGTTTTGGAATTGAGCAAACGCAGGATTTGTCGGAACACCGAGCACCGAATTTTTGGGGGGTTCTGAGATGGGAGGACTTTAGGTTGGTTTGAGTTGGCGTGGAATTGTGAAATGTGGAACAATGTCCTGTGATGTGCGGGGAAGAGATTGAATTGAATGTCTCTCTGCAACCTTGTGTTTTTTCTTTGACACTGCTGATGCCGTGTAAATTGATCCTTTCACCTCAGCAAAATGGGAATGCAAATAACTTAGGAATAAGGAGTCTTTCAAGAGAAAATGAAAATATACATACAGTATGACCAATTGACGCATACAGTATCCTACCATAACCAAGTTCCCAAACAAAGAACTTCAACTCAACCGGATCCCACCGAAACCAAGAACCTACTTCTTTCGTGCACTTACAACAAACGTCGAAGTAGCTATCAATCTTCCTTCTAAAACCCCATTAAACCAACTGCATCCTCCTCTTGTCCAAAGAAGTTACTGCTGAACAGGATTGCTAAAATCACTTCCCTTCCACCAGTTCCATGCCAGGTCCTTAGCTACCTTAGTCCAAAGCCCAAAATCCAAAAATTCAAAAACGCCATGACTTTTAAGTTCAAAACAAATCAGTACCTTAATCTACGGAAGCAAGAGAAACGAACGGCATTTATACGAAGTACGAAGTTAGATACGGAGTACGACTTTGTGGTTGAAGCCTCAAGTTTGTCGAAGGTCAAGCCGCTCAAGCCTCATGTGCATTCTATTCTGAATTTGAAATCCTACAGTAATAGGACGTACACACAGACAATCGACGGGTGGACTTTCAATTACCCGTCGGTCGATTCTAATATTTTGCGCAAGCTGAATGAAAGTCGCTTCGAATGTTTGGGAGACACATGAATTTTCAGACCACAAGGATATTGATGTTGAGAAATCGCGAAGGAAGTGTTGTTATGAATACGGAGTGACTTTGGATGCTATGCAGGAAGTGGAGATCGTTGGATGAGGTGTATAGCTTTAGCATGTATGTACAGTACAGTATGATGCACTCTAGATGGTTTCCATGCATGAATTCTGCGGTATTTGGAAGTGTTTGAAGGAAAGCGGTACTCTCATTTCAACAAACTGATCTCATTCATCACGCACCCAGAGCTTCCTCTCTTACCATGTAAGGTCATTGCATCGGTCATCCGTGGACTACCCTAGCTAGCCCATGATTCATCACCCCAAATACCCTTCTTCACAGCAGAGTTCGTCCTTTTCTTCCCAGACGTACCGAAATTAGTGAAATCGAGTTCTTCCTCTGGTGCCAGTTGTGGTGCTGCTATTGGTTCTGATGCTCGTTTCAAACGTCTTCCCTTTAACTTTTCTTTAGTGCTGTGTTTAAACTGCTGCCCAGTGATCTTCTGGTACTGGTTTTGTGGCAGTGGGTTGAAAATATTCCCCTTTCCCAGCAACGACGAAAAGGCTGCTTGACCTTCTTCTAATCCTGGTTCTGGTTCTGGTTTTGTTTCTGGCTCTGATACTGCTGGATTGGGAACGGGCACGCCGCTCACTAATGATTCAGTCAATCCCAGGATATCGCTGGAGGCAAACTGAAGAGCGATATGACTTACTGTTGAGTCTCACGGACATCATCACTGTCACCACTTCCAAAACAGACTACCCTTGGATAACTTCCAACCTGGCAGGAGACAACGATCGGTACCAACTGAGTGAGGTTTAATTCTACTACAATACAAAAGCGGAACACAGGACTCATTCACCCAAGCATCGAATACCCACAAATCGCTTACATGTCTCTGCGCCATTCTTCAAAAATTCAATCTGTCTCTTGAATTGCTTACGCAGAACGTGGCTTTCTTCTGATTCACCAGCAACATGAGCCACCAATTCCTCGGGCATTGTCGTGACTGTGCGTGGAGAAAAGATGCTGTGTAGGATCAATAGAAAATTAACTTCGGTAACTTCAATGGCGACGTTGTCGATAAATCTTTTCAAAGCAACCTATTAGCGCACGAGATGAGTTGATCAAGAAGATTACTAGAAAGGAGTTGAGAGATACAATACTTGCGATCGGTAGGAATTTCACCTTGTATTACGCCTCCATACAATCCAAAGTCTCGGAACATGCAAAGCGATTCATATCTGGTTCTGTACGCTTCACCGGCTTCTTGACGAGCGCGCGCGGATCTGCTCTCTGATTCAAAGTGAGCGGATCCAATGAGACAAGCCCAAGGGAAGACTGAACTATCTTTCCATATTCTTGTCTGTTGCGTTCGTTACGCACTGCCGCCCTGACCAGTCGTCGATCAAGCTGTTTGCTTGCTAAGATAGAACGATCGATCAGCACTTGAAAACGCTAGGAGGATACCACTTGCCTTCACGCATGTAAATATTCTCAAGAAATGCAGTATATCGTCGGCTGGCGTGAAATGAAGTTTCAGACTCTGCTTTCTCGCCTCATTGCATCAGATTATGGTTAGGTCGCTACGTGGCTATTCGTTGAAACTGTTATAGCGGCGAAGAGTGTTGGAGTGAGGCAGAGTGAGAAGAGGAAAGAAAGCTTTCTGGTACAGTTCTTCTTGTCCTTCCTAGCTTTTTCTTTGCCGACTTGGCCTGATTTAGGAAGCCGCCCACCACCCCCGGTAGTCATTGACAAAATCCATCATCACTTGAATGCACATATTGGAGAAAGACTCGCTGTGATAATATCAAAATTACTAGATTCTATTCCTTCTGTCTCCCTCTTTTCATATCTCTCTCTATATTCATATCGCCTTTTAAAACATACACATGCCGCAACAAAAACAAGAAAAAGAAGTCTCTCTAGCAACTCCTCTTCTTCAAGGTTAATTACAAGGCAAACATAATACGTAAGAGGAAAAACCCCCATCTGTCATAAGTCGCATATCCCATACGCCATACCAAACATAAAACATTCACAAATTTGAAGACACCCACTTAAACATGGGTTCCGTTTGTGTGTGTGCCATTAACGCCGTTGGTTGGGAGGTCCTCGTATTTGTCCCAGTTGGCAAGGATCTCCTTGATCTTTGGAGAGTTGGTGAGACGGTAGACATCCTCGAAGTACTCCTTGGTGATCTCGAAAGGACGAGCAGTGACATTGGGGATGTACTTGCCGACCAACTTGCTGGGGTCAATGGTTGTCTTGTTGATCTTTTTGAGGAGGAAAGATCTGAAAGGCTTGACACCAGAACGCAAGAAGGTAGAGTGGAAAGGCACGTCGATGCCCTTGAGAGGGATGGTTGCGAAGCCACGTTGAAGGTCGAGTGGCTTGGGCTTCGCCTCGGTCTGCTCTGCACATCCCTGGATGATATCAACGAGATGAGCCTTGACATCCTCGATGGAAAGAGTTTGCATGAGTTGCTGGATGTCGATCTTCTGTGCCTTGAGGTAGTTGGTCACACCGGTAAGAGTGTCCAAGGCACGGAGATCACCAGCACACACGTACTGCATGTTGGCGATGTTGTAGTTGACAATCTCCAACAACCATCCAGTCTCTTCGGCAATGTTCTCAACAACATATTGAAGAGCTTGCTCGTTGAAAGTCTTTGAGATTCGGCTTGGGTTGACGGCGCACATGGAGTAGTTGGAGCGACCAGCTGCGTCACGCTCGACGGCGACTTGCATAGTGAGACCTCTGTAGAAGACGACAGAGACCAGACTCTCGATAGGCATGACCTCAGCCAGAGCAGCAAGTGCAGAGTACTCTCCAAGGGAGTGACCAGCAAAACTGCTGTCACGTTGGACAAGACCCTTTGATCTCATATCCTCAAAACTGGCCTTCTCCATGAGGGTAAGGGCAGGTTGAGTGAACTGAGTGGCCGAAAGAAGACCAGTTGGTGAGCGGTAGGTGTACGAGGTGGTAGTCTCATTGACTTCCTTGAAGATCTTCTCGCTCTTGATGGAGCCATCAGAGCCAACAGTCTCGAAAGTCATAGACATGTAGTTCTGACGGATGGCCTTTCCGCGAGGTCCACCAAAGTAAATGGTGAGCTCCTTGGGGTTGTTTTTGACGATGTTGGTGATTGCAAAGCCTGATATCGTTAGTTGATGAAGTCAAAAGAAGAAATTCGATGCTTACCATAGTTGTCCATGAAATGCTTGTCGGCTCTGTCCCAAACCTCCTTGGCGACTGGGCTGCTTTCGTAAAGCTCCATACCCATGCCCTGTTCTTGAGAACCTTGTCCAGTGAAGACATAGGCTGTAGCCGGTTGCTCAACTTCTGCCTCGCCAAGCAATACCTTGTCTTCGGTCTCCTTGTTGCTTGCCTCGACCTTGATGATCTTGCGACCTGCGACCATACCAACATGTTGAAGTCTGACTTCAATATCATCGTTGGGCAGAACCATGCCAGTCAAGCTAGCATGGAAACTGCGGACACGACCAACATTGTTCTCGGCTGCCCAAGTCTCAACCAAGCTTCGAACAGCTGCACTAGAGTACATGCCGTGAGTGATAGTGCCTGGCAAGCTAGCGTAGCTGGCAAAGACGCGGGACACGTGAATAGGGTTGTAATCTCCGGAAACACGAGCGTAGGTTTCGTTGGATGCAGGTGCCTTGAGTTGGAGAGCGGTCTTGCCACTCAAAGGAATGGCATTTTCGAAGAGAACAGGCTGTTCGATGGAAGTACCGTGTCTTTGAAGGTAATCGGTGACAGGATTACCGTGAGAAACGCCAGCCTCATACTCGACGCTAGCAACTTGAATGATCTCCTTGCTAGGCAACTCCAAGAGAACTTGACCTCTAGTCTCAACATGGCTGAAGACAGTCTCGTTCTTGAAGCGAACCAAAGATTCGAGACGGAAGACCAAGTTCTGGCCAAGCAACTCATGCTCTGGCTCATCAAGGTTGAACCACTCCTTAGATCGGAGGACAGCGACATCCTTGGTGGTGGTGAGATGGATTTGCATTGGAGTCTCGCGCTTACGTTGGAAAGTTGTCTGGAAGTCGGTGTAGGCGCCACGGTACAAGAATTGAGAAGTAACCTCCATGACTGGACGTCCCTCGCGGGTAATGGTACCACAGACTTCAACCATCTTGCCGGAAGCTTGGTTGATGACAGCGTTGATCTGAGCGGTAGTCTCAACAACATCACCCTTCTTCAATGGCTCGGCTCCTGGCATCATGCGGAAACCATTGGAGAGATGGACCAACTTCAAGAGATCACCATCAATGGTTCTTGGGAAGATTGGCTTTGTGATGGCCTTCCATCCAACGACGATGGCGAAGTCCATAGGTGCAAGGACTTCCTTTCCGGGACGATCGACAAAGGCTTCTCCGGTGTTGCCAACAGCGTGCACGAAGTCGTTAATAGCTTCACTTGTGATGGTAGCTTTGCCACCGTTGAACTTGCCAGTGACGGAGGCATCCAAGTCAAGAGCCTCGTCTCCGAACCAAGCCTTCCAGTAAAATTCCTTGATGCGGTCATTACGGCCTTCCATTACCTCGCGGAGTGGAGCATATCCAGTCTCGGGGTGATACGTGAAGGCGAGTGGAAGAGGTACTGGCTGGCCGAGGGCGGTTGTGTCCTTGATCATGTGGACAGAGATCTTGTTCTTGCCAGTGAGCTTGACTTCGATGACAGTGACATAGTGGTTTGGTCGTGGCTGTTCCTTGACGGTGATGACAGTTTTTGAAGGATCATCGGGGAAAGCGATCTCAACAAACAAGCCGCGAATCGGTGCAAAGATACGCTTCATTGGGTTGGTCTGGAATTTCTTGCCTTGCACGATGACTTCTGCAGTGAACAGTGCATATCGCCATGATCTCTTGGCACCTGCGAGGAGCGCCAACCAGGAGTCCAAAGGTGGAAGTGCGACATTAGGTGAAGATGTAATGCGGTAGGTGATCTTGTTGCTATCGTTGGCGATGGTGAGACCTTCTGTATCAGCCTCGACATCGGTGTTGGTAACCTCTCCACCAAAGTACTCTACCACTGGAATGGCAGATTCATCTCCATCGTAAAGGTATTGGGTGAGACCAGCGATGTGTTGCTCGTGAATGCCATCGAGAATATCCTTGATTGGCTCATCAACCACCTTGGAGTACTTGACAGCGGTGGGGCCTTGCAAGATACAAGTACGGCCGACATCTTGGCCCATAACAGCCTCCAGATCCTCAGATTGCCACAGGGAATCCTTCTTGAAGAAGAACTCGAAGTTCTCATCCAGAGATGGGACGAAGGTCGTTGGCTTTTGGCCTCTACGTTGGCAGAGAAGGAGGAAGTGCTGAACATCTTGAGCGTTGATCAATTGATCCTCGGCATCTGGGTAGGCAGACAGAATTCGTTTGACGGTCGAGTATGGCTCCTCGAGCTCGGAGTAGCTTTGAAGAAGCGATGGCTTTCCACTGTCAACAGTGAAACGTTCCTCAACACGACGGATGAAGTCGCCAACCAGCTTTTGGTGGGATTTGTCGATCCAGCGAGCTTCGTGCTTGACGTAAAGGAGATCGACCATTCGGCGGACCACCTCAGCGTAAGTCATATCCTCAAGATCAACGGTCTCTCCGGCCTTGTTCTTCCCGAACCAAACCTTTTGGAAATCATCGTTGAGCTTCTTGATGATGTACTCACGGTTCTTCTTCAACTCGGCGACACGCTTCTCCTTTGGCAAGCTGAAGATCTTGGCGTCCATCTCGGCCCAGAACTTAACACCTCGAGTTGCCAACTTGTGGATTGGCTCACCCATCTCAGATCTGACGGTGATGACACCTCCAGTTGGGCCTTTGTAGGTCTTTTCCCACTGACTTTCATCAACACCTTCAGCCTCGGTGATGGCTTTCTTTGCGTTCTTGCTAGTATGAGCCTCCTTAGCAGTCATCATACGACTACCGAAGAGAACACCATCGAATGGCATTGGTGGATATCCAAACTTCCCTGACCATGCACCGGTGAGGTAAGGGTAGGTATCTTCAGCTCCTCCGAAACCACTGCCAGCAACGAGAATGAGGTTATCACATCTTCGAATGCGAGAGTACATTTGAAGAACTGGTTGATGGAAATCTTCATAAGAGTGATGTCCACCACCACGTCCACCGGTCCACTGAAGCATGACTGGGAAATTTGGGTTTGCCTTCGCGATGTTGATGACGGACTGGATAGCCTCGACGGATCCGGGCTTGAAGGAAATGTGCTTCAATCCCAGGGTTTCAATGTACTCTTGGGCAACTTCGATAGATGGCACACCAGCTCCAATGGTGAGACCCTCAATGGGAACACCCTCAGCGCGAAGTTGGCCGAGAAGAGGAATCTGCCATTGCATAGCACGTGGATTGACATAGATCAAGTTGACGGTAATACCACGACCAGCGGGAGTGGCGTTCTCAATCTTGCGGATAGCCGCAGTCATGGTTTTAGCATCATAGTATCCACCACCACCCAGCTCAATTTGGTAACCCGCATTCATGGTAGCGGAAACGAAATCCCAAGGGACCGTGCAAGGCGTCATGCCAGCGACCACGATTGGAGGGACACCCAAAAGACGACTCATCTTGGTGTCAACGAATGTTTGACCATCGGAAGTTTTGGTGAGGCGAGGGCCATGTTCCTTGACCCAATCGACGGCATACTTGACGGCATGCTCCTCATCTCGATCGAATAATTCCGGTTTGTAACCAACTTCTGGCACGGTACCATCAATTGCGCCAGCCAGAATAATTCTGACACCAGTTCCATCCTTGTTGCGGCTGGTCAAAACACCGAGACCAGAAACACCACCTGGACCGAAATCGAGGATGTGGGTTGCACCTGGGAAGACGGTGGCCTTCTCCCAGTTGACAGGGTCGTGTGTGATGAGACGAATGAGTGTTGGTACAACATTACCATTAATCTCTTCCCTCAAGTCCTTTCCTGTGTTGGTATCGAAAACAGGAATGCCCAATTCCTTGCTGTTAATGATCACATCCTTGAGATCCTCATCGAGATGGCTCGTCGCATCAGCAAGATACTGGCTGTGGAACGGGGCAGTGATTGGCAGGAATCTGTTGACAAATCGCACCTTGCGGTCGGTGAATGGAATTTTAGTTTGGTCGAGCCCAGTTGGGGCCTTGACTTTGCGGAGTTGCAAGTTCAAACCGTAGAGGGAAATTGGAGGACCAGTCACAACCATGTTACGAGCACTGTTGATTAGGGAGATGGAGATGTGGCGGTCTTCGGGAAGGTATTTGTTGGTTGCATCAATGTGCTCTTGAACCTGCTTTTGTGACAAATCGCGAATGCTCAACATAGGTGTGGGGGATCCTTCGCCATTGTCGATGGAGTCTTGGAGAGTGGCGGGTGCCAAGGAGGTTCTGGGATAAGTCTGCTGGCTGCGAGATCCAATCCAGAACAAGATAGTAAGAGCAGAGACGGCAATCTTCTCGAAAGATTCCCAAGAGTCTGCGGCAGAAGTAGCAGCTGCCAAAACAACACCCTGCGAGTGACCGGTAGTTCCACTGACTCTCTCTCTAAATTGTCCAGGTGTAAGACCGAGGACTTTGCAAGTAACGGTGTAGTGAGCGAGCTGAACCAAACCGATGAGAGGGAAGCTGACTGGTGCGGAAACCATGTAGTCCACATCTGGAGTCGTCTCGGCATCATTGAGCCAAGCCATCACATCGAGTCCCTTGGGGTACAACTTTTCAGCCTTTGGATCTCTTGAGAGAGTTTGCAAAAGCTCGGCTGAGGAAGTAATGAGGTCCTCCACGAATGAAGGGTATGTCTTGTAAACCTCCCGCAGCTCGTCGAAGTACTCCTCAATATTGCCCTGACCGCCAAAAACACTGTAAACCTTGGTGTCCAAATTATCGTCATCCGCAGCGCGGAAAAGTGCAGATTCGTGGGGTCGAATTGGTCTGTTGCTAGCAGCACGGGCAGCATAGTAGCTTCGTACAACTTCCAATTTCTTGGTGTCAATGCCTGGGAGAGTTGCAACCAATGCATGGACTTCGTTTCCTCTCAAGAATGCACGCTCAAATTCGTTGAGGACAATCTTGAGCACTTCCTCGTATGAACCTTGGGCATCATCCTCGCCCTCATCAACATCTTGTGCAACATATCCGAGATATCGGGCTACGAGTTCTGCCACGGAGGATGGCTCGTCATCCTGGGCGAGCTCGTCGGTTGGGGCCGGGAGGGAGGCGGAGAAGCGCTCCTTGATTTGGGAAGCGTGGAAATGGAGGTTTGTGGGTATCAAGAAGGAATGCTCAAGGGAGCCGTGTGTCAGGACCAATGGTCGGAGAGAGGAGGATGATCGTGGTGTTGAGACGCCCGTCTGGGGGCCAGTCGAGGTTCCGTACATGGTGAAGGGTCTATGTACGGGAGACAACTAAATGCGTTCTGTGCCCACAGAAAGTCAGTCAATGAATTTTTTTCTGGGACTTTGGTCTAGAAACTTGGAGGATGCTGCTCACTGGATATTCCACTCCAGAAACTCAATGAAGAGCAGGAGTAATGGGAAAGCGGAACTCCTAGCTGCGTGATACAAGTGTGGGTAGTGTTGATATGTTGGAAAGAAATGTTGTTGGCCGTGTCGAGAGAAAACCAGCAACGGTCTATGGGGAGAATAAAGGAAGGTTGTCTGAGAGAGGGGGAGAGAGGGAAAGGGAGATTGGGGTATATGTGCAGGCTGAAGGACACTGCGGTTTATGTGACTGTTCAAACGGAGAAGGGAGAAGAGAGGGGGAGGACCTGGGGACGTGGTGAAGTTTTGAGGACATAGGAAGTCTACGGGAAGCTGCTTCACTTCGCCCTTCCACCGGCAACAGCTCCATCGCTCTCAACAACCCTCGCCAAATCTGGGCCCCACATGCTAGGCGTGTTAGCGTGGTTCAGGGTGCACTTTCTGTTGGGGCGCAGATCGTCTGTTATTGCATACCCGCCACAGCGGGATTGTGATTGGCAATGGCCGACCCTCCCGTTGACAAGCGAAAAAGATGTTGAAGAGTCCGATCTGAAGGGATGGAGCAGGCCTGGGATGAGCGCAAGTGGATTCGTAATAATGAGCCCATTCTTCAATTAATATTTCTATTCCAATGGAGCGATATAGCTAGCGCTTTGTTGTTGTTGTCCTTTTTGCGTTCCTGTTATTGGTGATTGTCCCTCATTTCCATGGTTTGTTTACCAGGGGGAGCATCTCGCCAAGAAAAGGGGGAGATTTCTCGGATGATGTCCCCAGCAGTGAAAGGAATAGGAATGATGGAGGGATCTTTTGAAAAGGCAATCATTGAACACAGGGCCGAAGGGTTGAAGGACAGCTGCTCTTATCTCTGAAACTGCCGCCGAACTTTGACTTTGTTGCTTGTTCCATCGTTATCTGACGTCCTGGCCAAGCTAGTTGCCGCATGGGAGCAGCCTTTGGAGTAGCCTTTGTTGATTTTGTTGATGTTGACAGGGAGGGTCGTCAGCCTTCTCCAGCCCTGTGGGACAAAAACATGTTGCAGGAGTGATGAACCACCGTACGCAGATGCCACAACATTCAAGTACAGCTGTGTCCTGTGACCATGTTCATTGATTGGGCGTTGGTCATTCTCACTTGACTGGATAAAGCAAATACGTGCTTCCATCACTCTCTCCAACACGCCCTAACTCTCGTTCAAATGGCGTCCCCTTTGGTCCGGCAGACAAGGCTGCGAGGGGCACATTCCGTCACTTTCTCGCGACTGCGTAGCCGTGCAGGACGGTGAGCATGCGCTCTCTGCGCACTATTTCTCTGGCCGCCTCCCACGCAGAGAATGTTGATTCCATCATGCATTCCTCCTACACGGTATGACGATCTAGGCAATGTGCGCGATAGGCAACTAGCAAGCTTGCCATGCGGCCATGCGGTCTTGCGGTCTTGCGGTCTTTGATGGTGTTGCGACGAAACTTCCCCAGCCGTGAGCTCCGGCAACGAGGGACCAATACGGGCAGGGGTGTGCCGCAGTCTAGTCCCAACACGGCTAGTCATACTGCCGACTCGTTGGGAGAGCTTCCCAAAAATTGACCCGTTGAATTGCAACGAAAAGATCAAGGGATCCTCAGCACCACTACATTTCCATTGCACGGCGTTCACTACTAGACCGTCGCTTCGCTCTCTTTACCTCTCCGCATCTGCCCATCCCATCCCCCTCTCTGCATCTAAAATTCATCCTCCTCTTCATCCTCCCTTCCAATTCACCTCTTGCGTGTATCCCAATTCTACTTGATACACAAATACTACCCTCCCTCTCCTGCCTCACCGTCGACCCATTCCTCCTTCCTCGCCAACTGCCTTTGCTCAGCAAGAAAAGGTTGGCCACTCGACGGCTACAACAACATCCTCTTTCCTTCCATTCTGCAACTTCAATTCTCGACTGCAGAAAATTACCAGTTCCGAATCCTTGCTGTTCTCCTGTGTTTTGTTAAATATACCCCCGGTTCAGTAATAGACCGTCCTAGGACGCCCAAATTCCACCCAACATGCGTCCCGAAGTCGAGCAAGAGCTCGCCCACACTCTCCTCGTTGAGCTTTTGGCTTACCAATTTGCCTCGCCCGTCAGATGGATTGAAACACAAGATGTCATTCTGGCTGAGAAGACGACGGAGAGAATCGTCGAGATTGGTCCGGCAGATACCCTGGGTGTGATGGCCAAACGTACCCTCGCATCCAAGTATGAGGCATACGATGCCGCAAAGTCAGTTCAACGACAAATTCTTTGTTACAACAAGGACGCAAAAGAGATATACTACGACGTGGATCCCGTAGAAGACGAGCCAGCCCCAGCAGCGAGCGAGTCTGCTCCAAGTTCTTCGGCCCCAGCCGCTGCATCCGCTCCCGTGGCTTTCACACCTGCGCCAGCCGGTGCAGGACCTGCAGCACAAGTTCCAGATGTTCCAGTTGGTGCTTTAGACATTGTGCGTGCACTAGTCGCTCAAAAGCTTAAGAAACCCCTTCTGGAGATCCCATTGAGCAAGGCTATCAAAGATCTCGTTGGTGGTGAGTACAAAACCCCAAATCCACCAAACCCTTAACATTACAACTAACCACCAATTTCTTGCAGGTAAATCGACACTACAAAATGAAATCCTTGGTGATTTGGGCAAGGAATTTGGATCAACACCCGAAAAACCAGAAGATACGCCTCTCGATGAGTTAGGAGCCGCTATGCAGGCCACATTCAACGGCCAACTCGGAAAACAATCCTCCTCGCTCATTGCTAGACTCATTTCCTCGAAGATGCCCGGTGGCTTCAACATCACAACTGCTCGCAAATACCTCGAGACCAGGTGGGGTCTTGCTTCTGGCAGACAGGATGGTGTTTTGTTGCTGGCCTTGACTATGGAGCCCGCAGCTCGTCTTGGTGCCGAGAACGATGCAAAGGCCTTCCTCGACGAAGTGTCAAACAAGTATGCTGCCAACGCTGGTATCAGTCTGGCCGCACCAAGCGGTGGCGCAGATGCTGGCGCTGGTGGAGGAGGAATGATGATGGATCCAGCTGCGCTCGACGCACTCACCAAGGACCAAAGAGCCCTCTTCAAGCAACAACTCGAACTCTTCGCCAGATATTTGAAGATGGATCTCAGAGCAGGAGACAAGGCATTCATTGGATCCCAAGAGTCTCAGGCCGCCCTGCAAGCTCAGTTGGACCTCTGGAATGTTGAGCATGGTGAATTCTACGCTTCAGGTATTGAGCCTTTGTTCAGTTCTCTGAAAGCCAGAGTCTACGATTCGTCCTGGAATTGGGCACGTCAAGATGCCTTGACCATGTTCTACGACATCATTTTCGGTCGCCTGAAGGCTGTCGACCGAGAGATTGTTAGCCAGTGCATTCGAATCATGAACCGCTCAAATCCAACGCTCATCGACTACATGCAATACCACATCGACCACTGCCCAACCGAGCGAGGCGAGACCTACAAATTGGCGAAGGAACTTGGTCAGCAGCTTATTGACAACTGCAAAGAGGTTCTCGACACTCCTCCAGCCTACAAGGATGTCCACGTCCCGACTGGGCCACAAACCACCATCGATGCTCGTGGCAATCTAGAGTATGCTGAAGTCCCACGTACTTCCGTGCGCAAGCTGGAGCACTACGTCAAGGAAATGGCCGATGGAGGAAAGATTTCGGAGTACGGAAATCGAACCAAGGTTCAGAACGATCTTGGCCGTATCTACAAGTTGATCAAACAACAACACAAGCTTTCCAAGACGTCCCAACTTCAAATCAAGCAATTGTACGGCGATGTCATCCGATCTTTGGCAATGAGCGAAGGACAAATCATGCCAAAAGAGACCAATGGCAAGCTCAATGGCCATGCTAAGAAGTCCACCAAGGCACCTAAGCCTGGCAAGATTGAGACCATTCCCTTCCTTCACTTGAAGAGAAAGGATGAACACGGCTGGGAGTACAGCAAGAAGCTCACTGGCTTGTATCTCGACGGATTAGCCGAGGCTGCCAAGTCTGGTGTGACCTTCCAGGGCAAGAACGCCTTGATGACTGGTGCTGGAGCTGGCTCCATCGGTGCTGAAGTCCTTCAAGGTCTCATCAGTGGAGGCGCCAAGGTCGTTGTCACTACCAGTCGTTTCTCCCGAGAGGTGACCGAGTATTACCAGTCTATGTATGCTCGTTATGGTTCGCGCGGATCTCAGCTCATCGTTGTTCCTTTCAACCAAGGTAGCAAGCAAGATGTCGAGGCTCTGATCGACTACATCTATGACTCCAAGACAGGTCTCGGATGGGATCTAGACTATGTCGTTCCCTTCGCTGCCATTCCGGAGAACGGACGTGAGATTGATAGCATCGACTCCAAGTCCGAACTTGCCCATCGTATCATGTTGACCAATCTTATCCGTCTTCTTGGTGCCATCAAGACACAAAAGGCCACTCGTGGCTTCGAGACTCGTCCAGCCCAGGTTCTCTTGCCACTCTCTCCCAACCACGGTACTTTCGGTAACGATGGTCTTTACTCCGAGTCTAAGCTTGGTCTGGAGACTCTCTTCAACAGATGGCACTCTGAGAACTGGGCCAACTTCCTCACAATCTGTGGTGTCATCATCGGATGGACTCGTGGCACAGGTTTGATGTCGGTCAACAATATCACAGCTCAAGGTGTTGAGGCATATGGTGTTCGCACCTTCTCTCAAACCGAGATGGCATTCAACTTGCTTGGTCTCATGTCCCCAGCCATTGTCGACCTCTGCCAACAGGAGCCAGTGTTTGCCGATCTCAACGGCGGCTTGCAGTTCATTCCAGAATTGAAGAACCTCATGTTCAAGCTCCGAAAAGACATCATGGAGACCAGCGAGGTGCGTCAAGCCGTCACCAAGGAGACCGCTATTGAGAACAAGATCGTCAATGGTGAAGATAATGAAGCTTTGTTCAAGAAGGTCAAGATCGAGCCACGTGCCAACATCAAGTTTGACTTCCCAGAACTTCCAGACTGGAAGGATGAAATTGAACCTCTCAACGAGACCCTTAAGGGCATGGTTGATCTTGAGAAGGTCGTGGTCGTCACCGGTTTCTCCGAAGTTGGTCCTTGGGGTAACTCGCGTACTCGATGGGAAATGGAAGCATATGGCAAGTTCTCTCTCGAAGGATGTGTTGAAATGGCTTGGATCATGGGACTCATCCGCAACCACAATGGCCCAATCAAGGGTAAGGCATACTCTGGATGGGTTGACTCTAAGACCGGCGACCCAGTTGATGACAAAGACATCAAGAGCAAGTATGAGAAGCACATCTTGGAGCACTCGGGTATCCGTCTCATTGAGCCTGAACTTTTCGATGGCTACGACCCCAAGCAGAAGCACATGCTCCAAGAAGTGATCATTGAAGAGGACCTCGAACCTTTTGAGACCTCCAAGGAGACTGCTGAGGAGTTCAGACATGAGCATGGCGACAAGGCTGAGATCTTTGAGATTCCCGAGTCTGGCGAGTACTCTGTACGAATGAAGAAGGGTGCCACTCTCATGATTCCAAAGGCTCTCAAGTTCGACCGCTTGGTTGCTGGCCAAATTCCAACCGGATGGAATGCAAAGACTTATGGTATTCCAGACGACATCATCTCTCAAGTCGATCCTGTCACCCTCTTCGTTCTGGTCTGCACAGTCGAATCTCTTCTCGCCTCCGGTATCACCGATCCATACGAGTTCTACAAGTATGTCCACATCTCCGAGGTTGGTAACTGTGTAGGTTCCGGTATTGGTGGTGCTACAGCCTTGAGAGGTATGTACAAGGACCGCTATCTTGACAAGCCAAAGCAAAAGGATATCCTCCAGGAGTCTTTCATCAACACTATGAGTGCGTGGGTTAACATGTTACTCATGTCCTCGACTGGTCCCATCAAGACTCCTGTTGGTGCTTGTGCTACCGCTGTTGAGTCCATTGACATTGGTTACGAAACCATCGTTGAGGGTAAGGCACGAGTCTGCTTCGTTGGTGGTTTCGATGATTTCCAAGAGGAAGGATCGTACGAGTTCGCCAACATGAAGGCTACCAGCAACGCAGTTGAGGAGATTGCCCGTGGTCGCACACCAGGCGAGATGTCTCGACCAACCACCACCACTCGAAATGGTTTCATGGAATCCCAAGGTTGTGGTATGCAAGTCATCATGACTGCCAAACTTGCTCTCGAGATGGGTGTCCCCATCTATGGTATTATTGCTTTGACTACCACCGCCACTGACAAGATTGGTCGATCCGTTCCTGCTCCTGGTCAAGGTGTTCTCACCACTGCTCGTGAGAATCCTGGCAAGTTCCCGTCCCCACTTCTTGACATCAAGTACCGTCGCCGTCAAGTTGAACTTCGCAAGAAGAACATCAAGCAGTGGCAAGAGTCAGAATTGGAGTATCTTCATGAGGAGGTTGCTGCTATGAAGTCCCAAGGCAGTGATTTCAACGAGACCGAGTACGCTCAAGATCGTGCATACCACATCGAGAAGGAGGCCGCCCGACAAGAGCGTGACATGCTCAACAGCTTGGGTAACAACTTCTGGAAGCAAGATCCAACCATCGCTCCTCTCCGCGGTGCACTTGCCACCTGGGGTCTCACCATTGATGATCTTGGGGTTGCATCTTTCCACGGTACTTCTACGGTTGCTAACGACAAGAACGAGTCTTCTGTCATCTGTCAACAGTTGAAGCATCTTGGTCGCTCCAAGGGTAACGCTTTGCTCGGTATATTCCAGAAGTACCTCACTGGTCACCCCAAGGGTGCTGCTGGTGCATGGATGTTCAACGGTGCTCTCCAAGTCCTCAACAGTGGTATTGTGCCTGGTAACCGAAATGCTGACAACGTCGACCAAGTCATGGAGAAGTTCGAGCAGATTGTCTACCCCAACCGCAGCATCCAAACCGATGGTATCAAGGCCTTCTCTGTTACCTCTTTCGGTTTCGGTCAAAAGGGTGCTCAGGCAATTGGTATCCATCCAAAGTACTTGTTCGCCACTCTGGATGAAGCCACCTTTGACACCTACAGTGCAAAGGTTGAGGCCCGACAGAAGAAGGCATACCGCTACTTCCACAACGGAATGATCACCAACACTCTGTTCGTTGCCAAAGACAACGCTCCATACAGCGATGCCCAACAGGGTGAGGTCTTCCTCAACCCAGATGCCCGAGTGTCTGTCGACAAGAAATCCGCTCTCCTTACATACGCTCCCAACTTCTCCAAGAACATCCCAGACAAGTCTCAGAGCACCAAACAGATTGTCGAGTCGCTGGCCAAGGGTGCTGCCACGGCTAACAACCGAGTGGGTGTTGATGTTGAAGATATCTCAGCTATCAACATTGAGAATGAGACTTTCATTGAGCGAAATTTCACGCCCAAGGAGCAAGCTTACTGCAACAAAGCAGCCCATCCTCAATCCTCTTACGCTGGAAAGTGGAGTGCCAAGGAGGCTGTCTTCAAGTCGCTTGGTGTGTCAAGCAAGGGTGCTGGTGCCCCGTTGAGGGATATCGAGATTATCAACAACGAGAGCGGTGCTCCAATTGTTTCTGTAGGTTTCCTCTGAATTTGCCGCGTTGAATGTTTGCTAACTCTTTCTCAGCTCCACGGTGATGCAGCCACAGCCGCGAAGAAGGTTGGTGTAAAGGAGATTACCATCTCCATCTCACATTCTGACAGCCAGGCCATCGCTATTGCTGTCGCCACTTTTTAGGTGGATGATGCTGCATTTTATGTACAAAGGGTGTTGATTACATGTTTTTATTGAAGGGGGATTCGTTAATGACACTTTTTGTTTTTGCCGACATGTTCTATCGTGTTGTTTTGAAAGAATGCTTTGGAGTTTAATGAAAAAGAATGAAGAAGACGGAGTTGATGATAAACAGGAGATGAGTATATATCACGGAATACATTTTAGACTTATTCATGTTACCAGCTTTGCGCTCCATGATCTTGGTGTGTTGTGATATTTCGTTCTGGTGGTATGTGGCAGAGGAGGGCCCTTGACAGAGCATAATGCCATGCATATGAGTCCGGCTATTTATTCGGTTCGAGCGATTTCGTTTTGGTCATGGGTAGGGTTGCGGTAACGACAAAGGGTCTACTTTGTTCGACATCACAAAGCCCATCGGCAGCAGTCTTCGCCTTCTATCCTATTCTATTTTTTTTGATATCCCACCTATTCACTTCACTTCACTTTTGTTTTGAATGCCTTCTTCCATAGGAAGCGAACGACTACTTCCCTTGCCAGGACAATCCAAAACTGCTCCCTCTTAGAACTCTTTGATTTTGTTCTGCGGCCATACAAACAAACAACTTGCAAGCAATCTCTTTTCAATTTACCCTTTTCTCTTCTCGACCGAAAGCTCGCATATCATATCATAATCATCGAAATGCGAGGCAAAAATACTCGAATTCGAGGAGGTCGCCTTGGTGCCAGGGGAGGCGCCGTGCCAAGCAGCACTGCGCGTCAGAGCAGCGTCGGAAGCAGCAGCAGTTCAGTGGAATCGTCTGCAGGCTCAGGGGGTGATCGGAGCACCAAGAAGCTCAAGCTTAAGCTAAAGCTCAACGTCCGCAAAATCAGAGCCGCAGCTGAAGCAGCACAGGTCAGTCCAATTCACTCTACACACAACACAGCACAGGCACCATGGCCACCGAAACTCCCATCCCAATTCCTTCGTCCCGCGAAAGCACTCCTTCATTCGGAGGCCCATCCTACGTTCCCCCTCCCTCCTCCATCCCACAGAAACGGGCACTCGAACAAGATGACCATCAACCCGCTGTCTCTTCCCCGCTAAATCCAGACTTCAAGGCTAACAACACCGCCGCTGCGAAACAACCCAAAGTCGAGCCGCAGGATGAGAATAATACCAATAATTCTGTGCCGTTCGCGCGCGATCGGGCGCCCCGCGCGAAGAAGGAGAGTCTGAAGAAGAGGGAGTCAAATGTGAAGGGCAATTTGTCGGAGAGTGCGAGGGCGACACCGGATCCTAAAGCGAGCGCGACAGGGTCAGCGGCGTCGAATAAGAAGAAAATGGAGAGTGTTATTGTGACACCGCAGAGATTCAAGCTGCCGCCGCCGAAGCTGAGCGATTTCGATGCGCCTAGGGAACCAGTGTTTACGCCTTCGCATACGAGGACCGCGCCGGACGGGAGTGTGATACAGTTTAATGAGACTTCGGATCAGTGAGTTGGCCCTGCTTGCTTGGAGATGTGTTTAGTATTGGAGGCGAATGGGTTGGCTGATATGGTCACAGTGTTTTAAACAAGAAGCTCTTTCATTATACGCAATGTGTTGCTGATCCTGCGTTTCAACGATCGAATTACTACCGACGTACAGACCCAACTCCTTTCGGCCCAGCTATATCAATCGAAGACGCTTCTACACATATGTTCTTCGACGAATCAATGCGCCACGTTACCACTGATAAAGGATGGCGAATGGCAAAAGCAAACGTATGCGTGCGCCACGGGAGGTATTACTACGAATGCAAAATCACAAGTGGACTCCCGCGCCGCAAGAGAAGCGAGTCTCAACTCCCCGAAGAATCAAAAGGACATGTCCGAATGGGCTGGGCTCGTCGAGAAGCCACACTCGACGCACCCGTAGGATTTGACGCATTCAGTTACGCACTCCGCGACGTCTCAGGCCAAAAAGTCTTCCTCTCCCGCCCACAAAACTTCTTCCCTCCTAACGAGGACATCAAAGAAGGCGACGTAATCGGTCTCGAAATCACCCTCCCCTCTCTCGAGCTCCATCGTAAAGTCGTTGAGGGACACTACAACCCGGCCGTCGACTTCGCGGATGATGAAAAACCGAGTTTGGAAGCTGCGGATATCATTCGTGATCGTGTGCCTATTCGCTTCAAGACACACACGTACTTTGAACAAGTTGAGTATCACTCTTCGAAGGAATTGGAAGAACTTATGAACCCTTCGCCGATTATTTCGTCGGCCGGAGGACTGTCCGGTCCACCACAGGAACCGAGTCCTACTCATCCCCAACCTGCTCTTCGCACTCTCCCAGGCTCCCACATCACCATTTATAAAAATGGTAAATTAATGGGTCAGCCGTTCAAGAATCTTCTGTCGTTCTTGCCGCCAGCGTCAAAACCTCATATCGATAAGACGCAAGTACAGATTGGTGCGCGAGAGGGTTTGGATGATGGGATGTTGGGTTACTATCCCGCTATTTCCGTGTTTAGAGGTGGTGCCGCGGAGATAAATCTTGGTCCTGATTTTTGGTTCCCGCCACCTGATTATGAAGGCGGCGGCATGGGAGATGGTGTTGGTGTTGGTGTTGGTGGTGCTGGTGAAGAAGAAGATGTAGATGAAGTTGATATGATCGGTGCGAACGACAATGATCAGGCTCCTCCACCTACCTCAACCACCACTACTACCACCATCACCACCACCATCAACCCTCTTATCTCTCACTCTGCTACCACCAACAACTTAACAACTGGGAAGATCAAACCAGTAAGTTCCCGCTTCGACGAACAGATCGTGGAAGATATCGTGTGGGATCTCGTCGATGAAGTCGATTTTTGGATGCAAGATGGTATGCCAGATACAGATGGAGAGGGAAGTGTTGGGTCGAAGGCGAGAGGGGGTGATACTTTTACGATGGTGCCCGGGGCGTCGTTCGCGGAGGGTGGGATTAAGGAGTTGGTGCAGGATGATGAGTGAGCGTGAGTAAGAGTTGAGAGGGGAGATGAGAGATGTGGAGGGCCGAAGGAGGGAGGGGAAGGGGGAGGATGTTGCATGTGAGAGATGGGAGGAAGGAGACAAGGAGATGGTTTCTGCAAAAAGGACGAAAATTATTATACAAAAATTTAATTAATGAAAAATATGTAATCTATATATCAACAACACAAGGAGATTCTACATTATCGCTAAGGTACACAATTGCCAAGTTATCTACCTAGGTATTTTGGAAGTAGAATAACATCTATTGCTCAAGTAAGAAAAGAAGGAAAGAAGAAAAAGCAGAGCAAAACAAATGCCAAGATGATCCAAGACTAGATGATCATGCAATGAATTGTATACTATGTGAACGCATTCATACCCAGAAATGAACTCTACTTCAGTTTACTGTTAGATTTTGCCTGGTCACGCTTAGTTCTGTCTTATTTTCTTCTTGAATCGTGTTGTGATTGATCAAGTTATTGATTCATTGCTTCATTGATTCAAAAACACCCAGTCCGCTTGCAAATAATATTTCGTCGACAAAGTCCACTTGCAACATCCTCAACCTCTCCTCTATATCCTATCCCTTTTCATCATATCAACATAATCATAACATATACACGACGAAGAAAGAAAATTGGAAAATGCTACTTGCTACTAGTGCTGCTGAAGTGGTATGGATGGAGTATGAATGATGATAGTCACAGTCACATTCGCAATAGTATTCGGCCTGGACATGGTCGTAGGCCATGTCATGGTCATAGGCGTGGATAACTTTAATGGATTAGAGACTAGCCGTCAGCGACAACGACGACGGCAGTTACATGGTCAGTTTCGTCTCTGGCTTCCGCTTGGGTTTCGGCTTTGGTCGCGGTTTCGCAGGCGAGTGCGCCACGTAGTTTTATTGTTAATGATTATGGTTATGATGCTGCCACGAAGTTTGGCAGAGGGATTTATGAATATTGTGATGGTTATGAGGCGAAAAGGGCTGGAAGGTTTGTGTGGTTGAGGAGAATGAATGAGTGTGAGGATGAACGAGGTGAAAAAGATGAAAAAGCTTAAAAAGGATTTATGAGAGAGATGGATTGAAGTTAATTTGACACCAATACAAATCACAAGCCACGATATACATGTAAGTATAATTGTGAGTACGTACAGCACTTAGAAGTCTCCTCGATGTCTTGATTTCAAAGTCCACCACGTTGTATCCAGGCTCTTTCAAAGGTCTCGGCGTTCAGCCTTGGTGAGAATACGTGTCAGAATCGATGTTTTTTCGTGGCTCTCACATTGATTCTAGATTCCTGGTCTAATACGTTTTCTGCGAAACTCTAGATGCATAAATATCTCCCGTCACAAAGAATCAAACAAAACATCCCACATGGAAAGTTTGCATGACACAAAGCCTTTGAGGGAGGCTCTCCTTGATCTTTCTTGCCTTCCTCACCTCCTTGCCGCCTATTTTTCTTTCTCGAGCTGAGAATGTCAAGTCTCACATTTGTCAAATCAAAGTGTCCACTAGTGAGTGACCAGCGCCACGCCCGGCAAATTGCATATTGACTCTTGGGGCACAAGTATTGTTAGTTAGTGAAATGGAATGTGGAGGATGTTTGACAAGCTTTTCTGCCGAGACCAAAACCCAAGACCCAAAACAAGCTTTTGCTGAAGATTGGAGATTCCTTCAACGAAAAGCCATGGCATGATCCCTTTCATTTTGGGGGCCAGTATCTCTGGGGAAGTGTCCTAGCTGCACGCTTTTTGATTGTTTTGGGTTGAGGTCTGTGATGCGTGTTTTTGGTGTCAAATTGTTGTATTTTTTGCTAAGCATAGTTTTAAAAATATATGTTCCTTTTCCCCTCAGAATGTTTAGATACGGGACCGTACCTCCTGTGCCGCAGCACTGCCATCATCGCGTCTAAATAGCCTAATTTCCCCAAAAAGTCCAGTTAACACCTTAGCAAACTAACCAAAAAACCTCCTCACCCCTCCGAAACACCTTGACATAAATATATATATATATATATATATATTGCCCAACAAGATCTGGGAGGTGGGATTTCTACAATCCCAAAGCAACACCAGCAACACCCACGGCCAAAAGAACAGCCAACACTTCACCTCTGGGTCCTTCACCCGCAGAACTACTAGATCCAGAACTTCCTTTTCCCTTTCCACCTTTGCGCTTCTCCAGTTCGGCTGGTGCAGCGACGGCGGTGATAAGATCTAAGTCTTCGGCTGAGCGGGGTGCTTGGAGTGTGGATGCTTGCTCCGGGTTGAGGATTAGAGAGGCTGAGGCGAGGGTTGAGAGGATGAGGAGGGAGAGGGGTGTTGAGAACTTCATTTTGATAGGGTTGATAGGGGGTAGGTGACGAAGTTTTGTTGATGTGTTGTCGCTTAAGGAGGTGGTTGATGGGCAGGGTCGAGATCTTGGAAAGAGGACGATAAGATTGAGATGGTTTAGTCAGACTGTAAGTTGGTGAGTTAGTTTGATGAATGGAAAAAGCTTTAATAAATGATTGAATGGGTTATGTGAATGAATGAATCAACCAAAGACTTAGACTTACACCAGTGCTTTGGTTATGCAACGCGAACGAGATTTGATGTTGGAAGTACAAAGTCTTGGTCTGCTGGAGTATACTGATGAATGTTCTCAAAAACCAAGCTTCCCAAGCACAATCGTGCGATGCTTGATCCATCTTATAGCAAATCCTCCCATCCCCAGTCGCATCAGCGTCAGACCCCCTTTCCAGCCCAAGCAGTGATGCCACAAGTCTTGCTGCCACCAAATCGACTTGGGACAGAGCGGTGGTAATTGACCAACCTTGCCAACCTTGCCAACCTTGCTGCCTTTCATCCCCGCGATCGACGTGGCGTCGCCAGCGGCGGAGCAACATGCAGGACGCCCTTTCTGCAACAACATCTGCACGGTGTTGCACTACGCCACCTGTCATCAGCCAGCAAGCAGGCGACTCGCTGAGCAAGGCTTCTAACAGGGCTGAATGAGAGTTTGGTGGTGAGGACATTCCCTAATCCCACCCGGATAAAATGTGGATAAAATGGGTTTGAAAAAGCAGACCTCTTTGAGTGGCCTGGTACGTACCGGTAGGAGGAAGATCCTACCGTCATTTTACAGATGACAGAGGAGGAGTATCTCCTACTCGGCCAGGAAAAGGTTATACAGAGAGATCACCAACCAGATCATATCATTGCACCCTTTTCATTTCTGTGGTAGGCGAAGCAAACACCCTTCCATCGGTCTATCAGTTTACCCGATCGCGTATTGCAATATGGTAATTTTTTGTAAAGATCCTCACTTTCTTTGGCAAACTGGCTGTGGTGGTTCTGCGTTCCAAAAACACTGCCCGCCGCAATTTAGCAGATCAATAGCGAACAATATCGTGGTCAGGTCTGGGGCTGGTTCTGGGTCTGGTCAGCAATCGGGACGATGTCTCACCGGTGAGGAGTCGGGGTTGAAGGATTCAAAGCAACAAAACATACACAAAAAAGCTTGCTTGTCATTATGTGATGGGAAGCTTTTTCATTTCCACTGCCGGGGTTTGGGGGATCAAGCGCTGTTGGTTCTCGGAGCTGAAGCTCGAACGTGGTAATTTAGAGGAAAAGATGTGCTTTTGGCTCGTTGTGTTCATGCGTTCTTTGGTGGTTTTTAATAGATGTCGTGTTGCCGTTTGTTGTGGTTCGTTGTGTCTCAACGCCCGCAGGTTGGACTGAACATGCCTAGTGAGCTAGGCAATTGCTTCTTTGCGTTGCAGAAAAGCTTTTTGTCTTTTGAGTTTGAGTGGCTTGGAGGGAAATTGATAGGATGAGGACGTGAATGAGTTGGCACGGTACGGTAGGCTTCGGAATTTCAATCATCATCTAATTCCTGATCGTCATACTGTACTGTCGGTTCGGAAGTAAGAAGCGGCTTACATTGACATAGAATGTCAGGATCGGGCTACCGACGTGTTCTATTCCTCCTTGTCCGACTGTTTGAAGGCTGACACTGTCATGTGTACAGAATGATAGAATGAAGTTACCCCAGGACTGGATGGTAACAGTGTCAAATGTTGTTACGAGTTCCTACTCTATTGACAAAAATCGCTACATCTACTTTTAAAACGCACTCCCTCTCTCGCTTGTTTAGCTGCCTAACTCCTTTTCCTTCAAAACTCTGAAAATAAACCAGGAACAAACTCCACAATCCCATCTCCAAACCCAACGACACCTTTCCCATCTTTCCCGGCTCCTTTGCCCCCTTCCCACCCAATCCACCTACCTTCGCCCTCTCGCAATCTGCACTATCAACGCAAAGATCATCAGTAAAATCGTCGGGATGCCAATTCCAATGCTCACACCCAACGCAATCTTATCCGCCAGCGAGGGACCTTTCGATTCAGCAGGTGTAGTGACGACAGGAAGTCGCGTTTCGATCGTTTGCGTTTGAGTAGTTATTCGACCTTGTGCGTCGGTGCTTGTGTAGGTGTTGGTGAGGGTGTATGAGACGACTGGAGGGGTATGTCAGTGGGATTGTGATGTTTACCACAATTCTGTCGAAGACAAAGAGAGAAGGAAATGTCCAATGTGGAAATTGACTCGCATAATGCTTTAGCTTGACAAAGAACTAATTTGTTAGAACCGTCTCTGTACTTGAACGTCGCTTGATTGGACTCGAGTAATCTTCGGATATGGGAAGTTTGCTGGAATCAAAGACGCCTATTGGCCTCAAGAGGTTTCTCATGATCGGACTGGTGGGAGGTGCTGACTTGGAAGTCCCTTGGACTTGGAACATTTCTCGATCTCTTAAGATGCACCCGACCTAAGGAGGTCTGTCCAAATTAAGTGCATCTTTCTCACTCAAAAATGTCACTTGTCACTTCCACCACCGTCTCGCTCCCTTATTCACATTTTGAGCTGAAAATATACAACGCAAAACAGCCGAAAACTAACCATCAGGCACAAAAGTCGAAAGACTGATCACCGTATTTGTACTTACCACCGTCTTTCCCCCACTCTCCCGCGATATATCCCCTAAAGTAGACACTCTCTCTGTCATACTCGGCTGTACTGCCGTCTTCGACCAACTCGCCTTCAAAGAGTCCAAGTCGACATCCTTACACAACGGCAATGACTTGTATACTCCAGGACGATAATTCCCCGCCAGGATTCCATCAAGAGCTAAGGTCCACATAACCACTGCCTGTGCCGAACCGTCGACATGAATACAGATACCCCCCTCAGCGCACTCCCTTCGGTCCCGCCTTGCGAAAGAGCAAAACATAAGCATCCATCTACCCCTCCGCCCACCACAACGTTTTTGAGTCGAATGCCCGTCACATCGTAGTAAGTGAATGTGTCGACGGTGTTGTTTGAGAAGACTTCAACAGCGGACAGACATTTGTCAGTCACGGCAATGGGGCCTGAGAAACGCGCGTTGGTGCCTAGGGTGCCGCAGAAGGGTTCGTAACGGAGTGCTTGGTAGGTTGTACCAATGTAGCCGATGAGGGTTGTATCTGTCGCAGGTCGGTGGAGGTGAGGAGCTGATATCCGGCGTGCGTGAAGGGGAGACGGGAGGAAGAAGGAGTGAAAGAGAAAAACGCCAGGATGTCCTCCACTTTAACATCAGAGCGCAGCCTCGAAGCCTCAGAGCCCCACGCGCCGGGAAAAGTCAAGACGGGAGGAGAAATTCAATATTTCGTTGAAGCGACTTACGATTCATGAAATTGCATTGGGCGGTGTTGATACAGAGGCTTGGGGCTGAACGACTTGCCTTGCTAAAGTCAACAAACCCAAAATCAGATCCGCCTCACTGCCTCTGAAGGAAAAAAGCAAAGAGAGGAAAGGAGTATTCCTGAGATGCAAGTAACTAGGACAAAGACAGACATCGAGTGCAAACAAATGAATACATATTCGAGCAGATCAGGTAATGAAAGCAGGACATGAGGATATATTTCCGAAATACGGTCAATACTTGTCATCACGTTGTGTTAAGGAGATAATTTGGTGCCTGAGATAAGGATTCAGCCTAGCTGTTTAGCAATTGAACAAGTCTTGTAGAAATGAGCGAAAGAAAATGACTCTGGAGTTGATGTTTTTGAAAGGAGTGAACAGTCGTTGGCAGAAAGCGTCGAGAAACGGCAGATATAATTACTAATCACTATGTCATCGCGGACTAGCGTCGTTCCCGACTTTCCCGCCAAATCTCTGTTGCTAAAGATCCCGACTCCCTCCACCCAAAACTTACAACATGAACTCAACACATAATGCAAACCATGGTGGCAGAGGCCAATCAAACCTTAGAGGTCGCGGTCGCGGTGGCGATCGAGGCAGAGGCAGAGGCAGAGAAAGAGGATCTGACGACCGCGATGTCTATGGCGACCGGCCAACACTCCACCCAGTACCAACAATACAACAAGTCTTCCCAGGCGCGCCTGTTTCTATAGTTCTCAAAGTCGACCAGCCAACTGGCCACGAAGTTCAAGGCTTGGTTGCCGAGCTCTTGACCAAAGGAAACCACCCTCGAGGTATCAAAGTTCGACTGCAAGACGGCCGAGTTGGAAGAGTGCAACGAATGGCGAGTATGGCGGCTGCCACCAATGCCTCTGCTGGCTTGAGTGGCCTTGGAAGGAATGGAGAAGTGATTTATTCTGGATTAGAGAATAATCAAAATACCCAGAGCGCTGGCAATCCCGCTACTGTGGCTAGACCTGGGAAATATAGCGACTTTCGAACGGATGGAGGAGAGGTCCCTCCCGCTGCAGAATTGAGCCTTACGGATTACATCGTGGTCAAGACTAAGGGCAAGAAGGGAAAGAAGAAGGCACAACTGACTACGGAGAATCACGAGGAAGACGGACAAGCAGCTGGAAGTTCAACCGCAGAACCAGTAATGAGTACATGTCCAGTATGTGGCGATTTCAATGGGGACGAAGCTGCTGTCGCACACCATGTCAATACACATTTCGATTGAGCAACAAAGATTGAATTTGGAAGTAAATCGCCCGAACTCAAAAGCTCAAGACTTGAGGCGACCCCAGAGTTCCAGACATACGTCCGAGAAGGAAGCGGCTGTGAGTGCCGAGAATCGGGGAAAGCTTCTCCTGCTGGCACCTTGCTTCGAGTAATGTCGTGTGCAAATCTTGAAATTTCTTTGCATTATTGGACAATCTAATTCTGGCATTTTGCGTACTGGCAAGTCGCTAGTCCTGTTGTCTGGGGATCTGGGGAGGTGAAAATGCATTTCCCTCCGATCAAAGCATCTTCGCATAATGCTTCGCCACAAATTCCTGATTGTAAGGCTTTGAAACTTGCGTATTTAAAGCAAGTGTTTCGTTGATCACCTAAAATTACGAAGTGATGTCCCTTCCTCTTAAAGTCGGGCAAGACGCAAGGCGTTGTGCTGAATCCATCTTTCATCATAATTACCAGGGAAGTGGCATTGATTGGGGAACTTGAGCAGACTAAGTTGTCTCATTTTGAGATCTCCAATCACTAAATCTCGTAACAAAAGTCCATACGCATGTTGCTAGCGTAGCATGGGTGGAATGCTTCCAGGATCAATATGCAAATGATCACGATTAAAACCAAAGAGGAAGGTAAGTGTGCACACTATCTATGAGGCAGAGATATCCAGATGACGGACTCCAAGTCAATCTATGGCTCTCAGGTCTCATGCAAATATGCATATAACACTACAATCCTCCACTTGCCTTGTCTATCATGCAAAGATGTTTTCCCATCAATTTCCCACCATCATGCAAATTTACATACTCCTACTTCTCAACGGGCTCACAACCGCTATTGCCCACGCAAATTCCAGCAACACAACCTGGGCATCACTCCCTAGACTCGGACTCGGGGCTCGGCAAGAGAATGCTGTCACTGGTCTTGACGGAGAAGTCTACGTCCTGGGTGGATTGTCCCTAAAGTCAAATGTTTCCATCGACTCGACTACCGACATTATAGAATCCTACTCCGTTTCTCATAACAGATGGTCAGTCGAGCCACCATTACCGAAGCCTCTCAACCATCTTAATGTTGCTGTCGTCAGAGGCAAGATCTATGTCTTGGGCGCCTTGGAGGTTGGTCCCGGACAAGCACCAAATTGGCTTGCGACCGGAGAAGCTTGGGTGTATTCACCCAAAAAGAAGATATGGAGCGCGCTTCCTACGATGCCAGTAGGCACTGAGCGCGGAAGTGCAGCAGTGGGTGTAAAGGGAGACACCATCTATCTTGCTGGTGGCTTGGGCTTTCTTGGTATCAACGGCTACAAAAGCTGGAACACCACCACCGCCTACGACACCAAAAAACAAACCTGGACGATTCTTCCAAGCTTACCCACAAAATTGGATCATTCTGGGGGTGTGGTTGTCAAAGACACGTTCTATGTTGTTGGCGGCCGTTCCAATGGCGCTCCTTCTGGCTTGAAGAACACCGTCTTTGCGCTTGATCTGAAGGATACTACAGCTCAGTGGGTTCTGAGGAATGGAACAATGCCCACTGCGAGAGCTGGACATGCTCTTGCGGCTGTGGGGAGGATGATTTATACGTTCGGTGGTGAGGGCAACGTTAATTTGGAAAATGGTGTATTTCCACAGGTTGAGGCTTATGATACAAAAAAGGACACATGGAGAAGCTTAGATCCTATGCCGGTACCCAGGCATGGGACCGCAGCTGTTTCGATCGATGGGAAGATTTATATTCCTGGAGGGGGACTCGTGCAGTCTATCGGAGCCACCGATTATTTTGATGTGTTTACGCCTCCTGCCGAATGAGCCACTTTTAGGATCTGTCCAAGTTCAGTCACTGTTCTCGTTCCCGCTAAAAGCTGCTTAATTTTGGAGTTCAGTGTGTTATCAGATATTTCATGATCCATTCAAATTCATTTAGCTTTAAAAGGAAAGAAGCATGCCAGTCGTGTCAAAGCATCGCTCCGTCACTCGAGAATTTGTTTTGTTTCATTTTTGGGGAATACTCCGTTGCCTGATATAATCTTTTTTTGGATGCTAGTCTCAAAGGTGTATTGAATATTAGTGATATGATGTTCTCTTGCTACGCTTTTCTTTCCACCTTGCGTAACAAGGAAGCTACACACGCCTCGACCGGTGGTTCTTTCCATTAGCATAGCATGGACGCATGTGAAAATTGCAAGACTTCATACTTCTCTCTAAAACGCTATACACTCGTCTTTCAATGCTGTTCACAACATTGTCATTCACATCATATGATCCTCCATCCTTACGGTCACAACAAGTTTAGGATATTCTCATAAAATGACCAACAGACTAGAGCTAAGGTGGACCTCCAAAATTCTCTGCAAAAAGCAATCATATTAACGGAGCCATTCCACAGTTTCCGGCACCAGAGCGAGACATCCAATCCAGCAGTAGTCCGAATCCCTCCGTGTCCATCACTTACTCCCGTTTATAGCTTGGATTGCCGTCTCATTAAAGACAACTTTGAGGTAACATTGGAAGAAATAGAAGACGTATTAGGGCTCAGAGACAACATTGGGGTAGCGTCAATAGAAGAAGGAACTGCAGGGTTCTACCAAGACGGACCCTTCCACCCGTTCGAAAGTATTGGACAGAAAGTCATTGAGCACTCAAATCCATTTTCCTGGGTTCGTTGATGGCTTTACTCAAAGAAGTGTTCTGGGACACATTGCTGATATAAGATTGCAGCAACTAGAACCCTATCTGGGCAATTGCGCTGCTACGATTCCTAGAGGAGGATATTCTTGGACCAGCGAGAACGCGAAGTATACATACGTTATTGCTCGTCACACCTTTTACTGACATATTTCCATAGCAGAGCTCCTGTCCCCCGAAATGAGCGCTCCGATCGAATCTGGGAAAATCATTTTTGGTCTCGAGGCGATCAAGAACGACATTTCCCACCTATCAAACCCATGGCACACATCCCAGAATCAAGATTCGAACGAATCTCTCTCTGTTCCTATCCACCTCCACCACAAGTACGTATGATATACAAATTCAATGCACAAAAGACAACCAAACAGCGACGCGACAAATCTCGAAGTTGCCTTCCTAACTACAATACTTGGGCAAAATGTTTCCCACGACCAGCACCGCCGCCGCCACCACTATTAATAGCGCCGCCTGCGACAATGAGCGTCTACAGGATGCAGCATATACATCCTGCAAACTTCAGACTGCAAATGTCATATGCTCCCGGCCTGCTTGTCCCTTTCGATCAAACACTCATGCCACCACCAGATCGCTACTATCCTCTCGGCGAGGAGGTGATTTACACATATCGAAGAAATAATCGATGCACAGCTCTCAGATATCCCGACAACCACCCGATTGGAGATAAATGGCTGAATATGCCTCCAAGAATAGCACTTGTTAAGCTTGAACATCGTTTGAACAGAAGCCTTTGGAAAGCTTGTGAGGCTATAGTTACTGCAGAGAGAAAGAGGCCAGGGAGATATATGAGTTGTGCTAGTCAAACTGAGCACCTCCAGGGATGGCGTGCTTGAAGTCGTTTCGGTTTCCATTTTTGGTTTTGGAGGGTTCTGGGTATTTGTTTTGGAGTTTTGGGGGACTGGGGTTAACTTCCTGTCTTTGACGAATGGAGTATGCAAGGTCTAGATTGTTGGAATACGGAGCATTTGATTCAGCTCGGACTTCGCTTTAGAGATGAAAGGAGAGTCATTCCTAGTTAAACTAGGGCGAAAGCAATAGAGGGCAGGACATTGTAGAATTGATAAATATTTCATTGCACGCCAGCAGCAAAAGGCCATTTTGATATTACTGTCATGATACCCATTGAGAAAAGAATGAAATAAAACACCCACAGATCCAAGAACCAATTCAGCATCTCCCGCCCATTAAAATAGAAATCGTGTCATATCATTGTGTTGTGTAAGGGTATCGTTCCCGCTCCATTCCCAATTGTCAATCTATTTCATCAATCATGCACTCACTCAATTCACCTTCTCAGCGGCTTTCTCTGCCTTTTCCCTCCTCTCTCTTTCCTTTCTCTCATCGCGTCTGGTCCCCTGTCGCGGAGTGTTGACTGGTGTCTCACTTCCATGGGATGCCGCACCGGGTTGGGTTTCAGAAGGCCCAGCAGCGAGCATTGGATCGTCCTCGAGCTCAGTGATGCGACCCTCGGAATCGACAATCTGGGCACTGCTTTCTTTCTTAAGTCTTTCTTCACGGCCGCGTTTGTGGCAGTACCAGAATACAAATAGAAGCACTATTTCGGAACAATTAGTACTTAGTACACAAGTTTATAGTTATTTGCACAAGCGGCATATGGCGACTTACCGAAAAGTCCCAAACTCAATAGAACATTTGTACCCATAAATGCAGGCCATCTCAATTTCAACGCGTTCATGATAGCTTTCAGCATGCTAACGACAGCCCCTGGCTTGGTGACTAAATCTCTCAATCCAGTGGGTGTGAGAAAACTCTTCGCGGCAGCGCCCAAACCAGCACCTCCAGCTGCAGAGGCTCCAGCTGCATTCAAGCTTTGAGCTTCTGTTGCTACAGCCAACAATTCTGGTGCCAATGAACCCGTTAATTTGGTGGGCAATTGTACAACCAATTTCTTCAAGAAACCAGGAAGTTGCTCATAGCTCTTCTCCAAGGTTTCTTGGGAGTTGTCCAGAAGATGGGTGAGGTCATCGTAGGCTGTTGGGACACCATTGACCAAATCCTTTAGAATGACCGTGAACTTTTGAATGAGAACCTGGGATTCTTGTGATATAGAGAAGGCACGATTGTTGACGGCGGAGAGATTGAGGTCATCGAGGACCTTGTTGATGTCGTCCTTTTCGGCAGCTGCTTCTTCTGCGGTCACTGGGGTTTTCACCTCGGGTGCTTTGCCCTGTTGTCGTACTGTTAGCATGCATTCCGTATGTCTCCAGGGGATACGACTGACCTTCTTGGTGAACCTCCTCTGTATAAAGGCGAATCGACCAGCTTTCTTTGCCTCCTTGTCTTTTTGGTCGACTTCGGTCTCCTTGCCCTTTCCCTTACCCTCTTCCTCAGTTGTACTCGTACGCCCATCATGCACAACCACCTGGCTCTTATTTCCCGTAGCATCACCGGCCTCGGCCAAGCTACTCGTAGGTCTCACAGGTAGCACAGGTCTCTCCCCTTCATCATCCCCCACAATACTATCCAAAAACCTCTCATCCTCTCGACTCAACACAGGCGCTGGCTTCGTGGGAACAGCTGTACCTGTTGGCGCAATATATGGCGATTCAAGCGGTGTCGTAGTCTGCGATTCACGAGCTTTCTTCTCGGCCTGGTGCTTCTTGACCTTCTTGTAGCTGAAGTATTCGAGCATATCGTCTTTCTTAGCGAAGAGCTGCTGGGAGATGCGCACGCGCAGGACAGGTGTATTCTTGGTGAGATTATATTATGGAGACAGGAAATACAGGTGGTTATCGGGATTTCTGTGCCGTAAATATGTAGGGAGGGAAGAATTGTCGTCGAGAACTGGAAGATCAACGTAAACTTGCTGGCGGTGGAACATAGATGTGGACGTGACCAGTTCCCGCCACATTTGCACCGCCACTGATATGACGATGCCAAGAATGTCATCACTTCTCTTGTTGTTTACATTTCGACAAATATGGACCCTTCATAACCGACTTCTACCTCGAATTCCGTCAATATTAGACTTGGACCTCAACAGATCTTAATCTCATTTTTGTTGAATACAAAAATGAGGAGCGACTCCAGCATTTAAATAAGTTCACAGCGTTAATTTGTGTAATCTTAGACGGTGAGGGTAACTTTAGATCCAATAAATCTATATATGCTTTTCATGCTTCTCCACAAGAACACGAATCGGATCTTTCGAGCATCCAAAATTTCCAATACTTATTTCATTTGGCAGTGGTTATTAAAATCAACGAAGATATTTCTATGTCTTCGTCCTGGCCCCAGTAACTGCTGTTAAGAAACAATGCCGATGTCCTCCCATTGTCTTCATATTTTCAAACAAGCACACCAACTGCCACATACGACCATAGACTGAGGAAAACTGGGCATCCCGTCCGCTCTGCCATACATAAGCCTCAGATCGGTAGATTAGTAGTTGGGTGGGTGACCACCAGCGAATCCCTGCTGTTGTATGTCCTTTTGCATCTTTTTGCATTACATTTCCACATTCTTGGCATTCGTCTGCTGGAGAAATAACTTCCTGAGTTCTCAGATTGGGGGATTATGAAACAAGAAAAGCATTTTTTGTTTTCTTGAATATCTTTCGATATTTCAAATGAAAGTATCGAGGGCGTAGAAGCTGAAAGGGATTGACAGTTACGGAGGAGGGGGAACCTTCAGCCAAGATTGAGTATCATGAATCATCTCCCCATATGTGCTTAGAATTGAAAGACGAAAAGCTACTAGCTAGCTCCCACTAACTCCCTTCACTGAGAGTTTGATATATAGCTACTTTATAAATTTCCCTTGTAGAATTTGTTGTGCCCATCTAATCAATGCCGACTTGTATACCTTGCAAAGTCATCTACTTATGTCTTTCCTGCTGTCCTCACAGCCTCCTCAAACACAGCAGCAATATCCAGAATTCTCCCATCATACCCACTTCCACCTAGGAACGTAACACCAAACGGCAATTTCCCCTCTTCACTCTCCACCCAATCAGCATTAACACTCACCCCACACAAATCAACCACATTCCCAGCATGCGTAAACATGCCTATTTTTGCATTCAAATTCAACGGTTCAGCCTCCATCTCTGCAATAGTAGGATGACAGGGCGCACTGGGGACGAGAAGAACATCGATACCTTTCTCGAGGGTGTTGAAGGTGCGTTGTGCGAGCATGGTATATTCTGCTTGTAAAGCTTGGTCATGGAAGACATTCCATGGTTTCAAATCAGTGGCGAGGGCATTCTGAAAGAGTGCTTTGGTTGTAGGATGGAGAGAGTCCATGTTTTCGAGTAGGAAGTCGTAGCCAATGCAAGCGATTCTTTCATGCACAAGTGTAGCGCCGTAGAGAAGATCAGACGCCTTGGTGAAAGGTGTATAATCAATTTCTACAAGTCGGCCACCACAGGAACGAAGCTTTTGGACGGCGATTTGAAAAAGATTCTGGTATTCTTTTCGAGCAGATGTTGAGAACATCGGGGGGTGGGATGGCGAATGTGAATCCTCCGTTCCTCGGACCACGGAAGTCGGATTTCCAAAGGCTGAGAGCTTCGGGGATTTTGGCGAAGGGGTCGAGTGAGTCGTAGACGTCCATCACGTACCATACTTTTCGAGCGTCAAGAAGAGTGGGCGACATGATCGAGAGTGTGTCCAAAGATTTACAGGCTGGTACTACCCCACGGGCTGAAATAGTGCCTTTGGTAGGTTTGTAGCCTACAATCCCATTGTATGCCGCTGGGATACGACCACTTCCTGCTGTGTCGGTCCCCAGAGCGAAGGAGACCAATCCAGCTGCCACGGCCACAGCTGAGCCGGAGGAAGAACCACCGGAAATATGAGCAGAACTGTAAATACTGTGTGGTGATCCATATGGTGAGCGGCAACCTGAGAGACCAGTTGCGAGTTGGTCCATGTTTACTTTGCCGATGTATAAAGCGCCGGCATCGAGAAGATGTTGGACGGCTGGCGCAGTTGTCTTGGCGGTATATGTAAAGCTTCCGCACGCTGCGGTCGTTACGACTCCTTCAACATCGATGTTGTCCTTCAGAGCAAATGGAATTCCATAAAGTTCAGGTAATGGTTTGCGAGCGAACTTGGTTGTGAGAGCCTCAGCGGCCAAGAGGGATTCCTCTCGGGATCGTTTGGATATCCAAACAGCTGGATCGATGGCATAGTAGCTCTCAATTCGGTCATAAACTGAATTGATGGTGGACTTGAGGTCTAGCACACCTGTCTTATATTTCTGCTGGAGCTCGGCAATGGGGAGTAGAATGTCTTCCGATGCTGGTGGGGTTGAAGGCGGCGTGAGTTCCTGGACTTTGGAAGCTTGGGCAAAGAAATCAGAACTGTCTCCAATGTATCCAAAAAGACCGTCTTGTCCGCAGATGATATCTAGCGACGTGGTAACCATCTGCTGGTCAAATCCCCCAGTACAATCTGACAGAATACAACACTCGAATCCGCGGTCGTTGCACTCTCTCAAAGTGGTTGTCACGCAGCATCTGATATTTCTTAGTTCTGACTCTCAATCTTGAATGTTAACCAATACTTACTCCGTTGTGACGCCAGAGAAGATCAAATGGGTGATACCCCTTGCCAGAAGAACTCGATGCAAACCAGTTCCCCAGTAACTTCCCTTGCCCGGTTTATCAATGATCGGCTCTCCAGGTAATGGACGGAGTTCATCAATGATATCATGACCCCATTCCCCTCTCACCAACAACTTTCCCATTGGACCTTGATCACCAATTCCCATGGTGTGATGGCCATCTGGAGCACTCACTTGCCGCAGCTTCTTGGACATAGGAAGATCTGATAGGTCCGGTCTGTGTCCTTCTCGGGTATGTATAATATGCATCCCCAAAGATCGTGATACTTCGAGGACTTTCTGAACTGTGGGAACAATGTCCCTCACCGAGGCGAAGATTTCCGGGTTTCCACATTGAATAGATCCGAAGCCGTTAGGATCAACAAAATCCCTCTGCATGTCAATAATGATAAACGCAGTTGTTTTCGGCGGGAAACTATAGCCATATGGCCGAGCATTGGGAAGAACGAGCTTATGAGTGTTGGACGCCATATTGACGGAGTGTCCGGAGAATGTCGCTTTCAGCTTTCTGTGAAGCTGATGGAGAATCTTCTCGACAGTCCTCTCAACCAAATCAAATGCGATTGACGAAGTTGAGAAAGATCTTTCCTTGAGAAACCAGAGCCCCAGGTAAGGTATTTCAAGTTAGGTATTAAGTAATGAGGGAAGAATAGGCGTGCTCAAGCAAAAGCAACGTAACGCAACGCGCTTATGCAATATCACCAATACCAAGTCGAATTGCGAGCCACTTAGATGGGAGACCTTTGCTAATGGGATCCATTGGCGAGTTGAATGGCCGTAGGTGCTGAGGCTATCGCCGACTCGGTGCAGTTCTGCATGCGAAGGCATCTTGTCGACATGTTATTGTGCGGCCGAAGGCACGCCGGAGGCATGAAAACCATCATGTTCTCGCCGACGGGAGATAAGGGCCTCTCGCCCCTAGCGCCTGGGCTGCAACATTCACCCAAAACATCATTGCCAAAATATGTTCGTCTTCTTTGACACGGAACAATTTCACAAACTGTCTAGTGTTATACTGAATGTCCAAGGTCTGTTAGGATAGATAAGATATTCTCCGCTCGGATGCTACGAAATATGTCTTGAACTCTCACGTGATGCCAAGATACTCTAGTGCGCCAGCTATGAATATCGCTCTTTCTTTTCTCAAGTGCACATCTTTCTTACTTAGATATTTTTCGTTTTCATGTCGTGTTCAGAGTCATAGAGGAGCTCATTATTTTGACAATCATCCTTAATGTACAAAGTTGTCTCATTTTGCGATTTACACTCGATTCTCAGTCTGTCCAGGTTGCTCATGTCGCTTAACCAGTAACTTCCGTCATGACTTCGTGACTGAAAATGTGTGAGATGTTTTCAGCGGGTCACATTTAAAGCTTTTACATGCGGTACACTAGGAACTGCATCCGTCGTAGATTTGAACAGCGGATCTGCGTGCTCGACAAACGCGATGATGACGATCTGGATACAAACGACGACGGGGCCGGTATCTACAGGTAGGTGTGTAATTGTGCCCATTAGATGTGAAAGATTGAAGCCAACAGCAAATTGTTCTTGACTCTGTATGGTAGTCTTTAATCTGAGCAACATCAGCTAACAAATGGTTTGTTCGCAAAGAATCGCAGTTTGAATCCATTACTCTAAGCTATACCCAATGATCAGCAATTACAATGCAATGTTGCAATACTTGCATTCCCTTTCCTGTATGAAAACCATCTTGTAGCCTATCATTGCTTCTCCTCTTGTTAAATACCCCACGCAAGTTATGATTGCGAGTCGATACACCTGCCAGGACAGGTTTAGCATGAACGCCAAGGAGCATTTCAAAGCAACGAGCTTCCTGTTTCAGAGACTCGACAATCTTAACTCTTTTTTTTTCCAACACAAATCCACTTGTCGGCGGGAAAGCTTATTCGGCAGACGAAAGGCTTGTATAAGCATGGCAAATGCTTGTCTCCGCCGCAATCTCATTAGGGACCTCGGCATTGTATGCATCTTCCCAGTGCTGGGCATCAGATCATTTTTCAATCCTAGATCTGAGCAGTAGTCACGCTAATATTCGTTATGATAACCTAGCTATAGATTTAGAACGCAGTCCAGTCAGAAAAACCGAAGTCGACCAAGCATCCGTCAATGGAGATCTATTTCTGACCCAGTGTTCAACGCGGCCCTCTCCACCAGAGGCGACGAATATCAATTCGATATAGGTGTTGGGCGACTCCACCTGCCAAATTAAGGGTCGACCCCGGATTGTCGAAATCAAGCATTGACAGATTGCAACATCTCATGCCGGCACTTATCATCACACAATCGCAATCTTGAATTCTACATCTACCATGCGAACCAATAAGCTCAGACTTGCAGAGAACCTTGTGACAGGACGTTGCAGATCTTGGCCAGCAAGATCAACGTTCTAGAAAGCTTGCATTAAACCTTATATTCACACTTACAGATGAGGAAGTCCATAAAAATTTGACTTGCGCTCCTTCTTAGACAGTCCTAGGTCTCTTGGACCTGTTGCTTGCTTCGCCAACAACAGCTCACTCGGACATGGCCCGACATTGCGGTGGGAGAGAAATCTGAATATCAAATGGCACTGGAGATAGCTTTGCGTCATATTAGCATCGGAGTATGTGCTAATCCAGGGACGAGCCGGCGCACAAGTTTCGAAACACAGTGACTGGCCTGGATATCGGCAACGACTGCAATTTGCCAGCACAATATGATGAAGATCTCAATTTGCAATTGAGCCTGACACAAGACTATAAATCTCGCCTTCGCCCTCTTTTGCTGCCATCTTCATCCTGCCAACCATCTTCATATCTTCCAGAATCAATCCTTTCCTTGGTATCTCGAACTCGTTCTCTTGGCTCTGCTTTGAAACATGTTGTCTACTGTCACCACTCTTTTGGCATGCTTGGCCGCCTTGGGTCAAGCCGTACCAGCACCACCTGCAGTATGTCAAATTTTATAGCATCTTTAATGTTTCTCGTCCAAGTCATCTCGAGTCTAACACTCCAAATCTAGGCTTCCAACAGGCAGTTCTCTGCTCCTGCTATTCACAATGGTAACTTCCAACGCAATGGCACAGCTGCTCTGCTCAAAGCCTACGCCAAGCACGGTCTTGTCCCAACCAAAGAGATGCCATCCTGGTTCACCGCAGCCTTGACAAACTCCATCGAGAGACGTCAAAACGGCCAGGCCGTAGCTATTCCAGACAGTAACGACGTAGAGTACTTGGTATCCACCACCGTCGGTGGCCAGACTTTGAACTTGGACTTTGATACCGGCAGCTCTGATTTGTGAGTTCACCTACTGATCGTCTCACAAGAACCATGCACATTATTTCCACACAAGCAAGATATATCATATGCTAATTAGAAATAGGTGGGTGTTCTCGACTCTTCTGGCCACCACGTCTCAGACTGGCCATAAGGTGTACAACTCCGCCAAGAGTAGTAGGTGATTCCCTCAACCCACGCGATAGATATACTAAGCGAGATGCCAGCCACTTACAAGCTCCTCTCCGGCTACACCTGGAAGATTTCTTATGCAGACGGTTCCGGAGCCAGTGGTAAAGTCGCCACTGACACTGTCAAGATTGGAGGAACCATCGTGACTGGTCAAGCCGTCGAACTTGCCAACAAGGTATCATCCACCTTTATCTCGGACGCTAGCGATGGATTGGTTGGTCTCGCATTCAGCAACATCAACACCGTCACCCCAGTGCAGCAGAAGACTTTCTTCGATAATGCCAAGTCATCTCTCGCTTCTCCTCTCTTCGCCGCATATCTTCCATACAGTGCCAACGGAGCATACGACTTCGGTTTCATCGACACCACAAAGTACACTGGTGCCATCGCATATGCCCCAGTTGACTCCTCCGGTGGATTCTGGGAGTTTGCTTCCACTGGTTACAAGGTCGGAAGTACCATCCACACATCTTCTGGCTACACTGGTATCGCAGACACCGGAACCACCCTTATCCTCATGGGTGATGCAGCTGTCGACACTTACTACGCTTCTGTTTCGGGTGCAGCCTATGACTCCAGTCAAGGTGGATACACATTTCCTTGCTCTGCCACCCTTCCAACTCTCTCCTTCAAGGTCGGTACCGGCTATGCTACCATCAAGTCTTCCCTCTTGAACTTCGGCTCTGCTGGTGGTAGTAAGTGTTTTGGCTCTCTGCAATCTGTCGGAGGCGGAAGCCAGAACATCTATGGTGACGTCTTCTTCAATGCGTACTACGGTATCTTTGACTCTGCTGGACCAAGATTTGGCTATGCAACTGCTGTTTAAGTTGAGATTAGACAGCTTGTCAAGAATTGAACTTTAGATATGATTGATGATTTTGTGAGGATTTGGATGAAACATGGTTGGGCGGTGAGATGGCGACGGAAGCACCTTGATATATTCCGGTAGCAGAGCATACCTTGAGTCCGGAAAGTTTCCGGATGGACAGCAAATATTTTAGTAGACTTTTATCTCTTTCTAGCATTGATAGTCTTGTTTCAAAGACACTGCTCCGAATTGCGTCGGTTTATCAACTTGTCTTCCTCAAGTGCAGGTCCATGTCAGTCCAGGTTCACTTGTTCTTTTGTGATTACTGATATAATTATATCTTATAAATCAGACAGTTATCATACCCAGACGACTTTCAGTGTTACATGTAAAAGTGAGTCTTTCATAGAACCCTTGGCATTTTAATGTTTTGCGGGCGATCGTTGGAGTGGTAGATGGACTTTTGGCGCTTTCCGTTCCTGATTTGTCCTACTCCAAAGTTTGAGAGCTTTGACGCATTATTTAAGCTATAAAGACCCTCGATATGATAAGAAATAAGCCCTGTAATGATATTATTTTGTTGCGAAGTAGCATAACAATGTAAATCGCTAAATTTGTTGAACTTCGCTGCACTTCACTGAGGTCATTCTCCTCAGAGCGGGGTCAATCAATTTCGAAAAACACTCCAAGACTGTTTCATCACCGAAGGACAATTAAAAAAATAGAGGGCGACTTATAATTTGACGCGTCAAAAGCCGTCAGGCGAAGGCGACGAAGCGAAGGCCCGAGGGCGAGTTATGGCCTCCGCGCTATGGTTCCTTCTCAGCGATCATCGGCAAGTGAAAAGCGTCGGATAGGCACCAAGAGCTCAGTTGAACCGATATCAAAGCCTTTCAAGATATCGACTCTTTCGATCCATAGGAAAAGATAAGGAATTTGTTCTGGTGTTTAGATATACAGGCTTAGAGGCACTAACCACGGCAAGAAGATGTGCTTGTGTTTGCGTCTTGTATCGGGGCTGCGGTCGGTCTCGACTACGTCGAAGAGACGCCTTGAGATGAAAGAAAAGTTCATAGCCGACGATAAGTCGTCATTGAAAGCTGGAAGTTGCAAGGGAAGTGAAATAGTTTTGGTATTGGTCAAGTGCAATGCAACTTTCGTGGGGGATTCTGACTGAATTCTCATCATTCGGTCTGGAAATCCTCTTTCTTTGGCAAATCTAATTTATATTTAATGTAGAAGAGATGAAGACTACTTGCCTCATCAGTAAGATAATTAGATACGGAGGTATAATCTCTAATATTCATTCCTTTCTATCAAACACAAAGAAGTGACGAGGAGGCACCAAGACCAAGTCTGCAGAGCGAAAAAAAAAACTAACAACATTACTGTAAGCGAGATGAAAAACATCAACATGGCAACCCAAAATCAAGCACGACCACAAAACAAAAAAAACCGAAAAAAACGCATCATTATACCAAGACCCCAGAAAAACCCCGCCTTATCATTTCCCGAATTTCTCAACTTTAATTCGAACCAGACCAAATGACCAAGCCAAGCCGAGCGCCTTTCTACTTCGATCACGACCTCACAATCGAGTTTTCAAACGCCACCACCCCAGTAGATTGGCTGATGATCCCTTCCCCTCCATCGCAGCCATCTTCCTGCCGACCGCCCATTTCCCCAGCGCCCACATCCCCTTCGGCGCGTCGCTCATTGCCATGCAGATATGCTTATCGGCCTCTCTATTCTTTATCGCAATCAACCCGCCCCACACAGTTGGGGCCTTTCCCCCGCTGATTCGGCACTTACCCCCGTCCAGTACAGTAGACGCGCTTATCAATGGTTTTTGCCAAGGTGGGAAGCGATAATCTAGAGTTTTGGGGTTGTGTATCTTCGCACAGACAAGACAAGACAAGACAAGACAAGGCAAGAGATGTGAGGGGGGAGGTAATCTGATAGTGGATTGTGAATGTGGTACAGTACAGTATCGACCTCCTGGGCTCACAACATGATATTGTGGGGAAGGAACGACAACACGATGGATGGATGGATGGATGGGGATATATATTAAGCCTTCGATTCTCCTCGTTGTAAGAATTCTTCTGAAAAAGGACAATCAGGACGACGAGAGCGAAATTTGGGCTTTTCAACAAATGAAGGTTAATCAGATCTGATTGATTGATCCCATTTTCATTTTTGCAACTATCTTCGAAGGACAAACAATACTAGACACACCAATCTTGAGAGCGATCGAATCATAGTCAAACAACAATGGCAAACGTCTTCCGCGAGCGAGTAACTCGCATGAAGGCGAATGTGATTGAGAAGAAGACGATCTCCGGATGGGTCATCCCTAGGGAAGAGACTGCTTTTGGAGATGCTGAATCTTGGTAAGTCTTATGTTCATCCATCCTATCCTCCTCCCCATCAACCACCACACTTTCCCAACTTTCCGTAAAACAACGAAAACAACCACGAGAGACAGTTTGAATCAATTCTAACGAGAACATCGAACAAGGTCAAATATCGATTGCGATGTTACACCCATGGAAAGACGAACGTGGTCTCACTGGACAATGATGGGATATTGGTTCTCTGATGCTTTGAATGCTCAGAGTTGGATGGCGCCGGCTAGTATTATTGCTGTTGGATTGACTTGGTAAGCTTCCCTCTCCCTCCCTCTCTCTTTCTTTTTCTCTTTCTCCTTCCTCCATCCTCTTTCTCGCCTTCCAACAAACGTTCCACAATCTCTGTCATGAAGACAATTCCAAATCAAACCAAGTAAAAAGAACACGACTAACACTATCTCCCTCCCTGATTCTCAGGCGCGAAGCAGTCTACTGCATAATCTTCGGTTCCCTCGTCTGCACCGTCCCCCTCGTGCTTAACGGCATGATCGGCGCAACACTCCACGTTCCATTCCCCGTAGCGATGCGCTCTTCATTCGGCTGGTACTTTTCCCGCTTCGCCGTCGTCGTGCGAGCCATCACTGCGCTCTTCTGGCACGCCATCCAAACGTACACCGGCTCAACAGCCATGACACAAATGATTCGGGCGATCTGGCCTTCGTATCTGGACATTCCAAATCATATTCCCGAGGCTGTCGGGATCACGTCGCAGCAGTTAGTGTCGCATTTGATATTTTGGTTGGTGCAGTTTCCGGTGCTTTTGACGCCGCCGCATAAGTTGAAGTGGTTTTTTGTTTTCAAGGCTGGTGTGTTGCCCCTCTTCTCCCCTTTGCCATCCTATCTTGTCTCCAAACTGTCTCTGAAACTTACGTTAGCTAACGAAGGGTGAATGAATAGTCGTCGTCATGATCTCTTCGATCGGCGTCGTAATAGCCATGACCCAAAAAGCCTCGGGCACCGGCGAAATCTGGAACCAGCCTTATGCTGTCTCCGGCTCAGCGCGCTCCTGGCTCATCCTCTCCTCTCTCTCCTCCATCACAGGCGGCTGGGCGACCATGGCAACCAACATCCCCGATTTCACACGGTACCTCAAAAAACCTGGCGCAGTGTACTGGCAGGTCGCATTCCTCCCACTAATCCAACTGATGCTCGGTCTCTTTGGCATCATCTCCTGCTCCTGCGCCAAAGTCGTCTACGGTGAATATATCTGGGACCCCCTCCACCTGGCCTCAAAATGGGACGGTCCCGCCGGTCGAGCCGGTGCGTTCTTTGTCGGGTTCTCCTGGGTCGTCGCGCAGATCGGGACGAATCTCTCTGCTAACGTCATCTCGTGCGCGAATGATCTGTGTTGCCTTTTCCCGAAGTGGTTGAATATCAAACGCGGTGTTGTTATCACGACAATCACGGCTTCGTGGATTATGGTGCCTTGGAAGATTGTGCATTCTGCTGCTTCGCTGCTGAATTTCATGTCTGGATTGGGTATCTTTTTGGCGCCTATTGCGGCGATTCTGGGTGCCGATTATTGGGTAACTAAAGGGAGACATATCGATGTCCCAGGGTTGTATCGAGCCCATGGTCGGTATCGATATAATAAATTCGGATCGAATTGGCGCGCGGCCATAGCGCTTATCGTGTCTATTACGCCTAATATCCCAGGTATGGCTGCCCAGGTGAATCCGTCGCTCAAGGCCGGTGTTGGGAATGGTGTACGTGTCTATTACTTCTTTTATTTGTATGGGTTTACAAGTGCGTTTTTGGTGTATGTTGGATTGAGTAAGTTCTTTCCGGCTGAGGGGACGTTGGTGGAAGAGACGATTTATGGCGATGATGCTGTGGCCGAGGGGACGGAGTGGAAGGGGGAGAGTCCGGTGGTGGGTAGTGAGGAGGACGAGAAGAGGGTTGTTAAGGATGCGAGCTATGCTGTTTGATGAGGTGTTGGAATATGGTGTTAGTTTGGGGCGTTGAGTTTTCTTTCATTTAGTTTTGGTGGTGTTTGCTGGAAAGCTAAGCGTGTGCTTGATATCTGTGCTGTTGGGGGATTGGTGTTTTGATTCAGGTACTTCTTTTGTTTGCTGATTTCGAGGGTGTCGAAGTGTTGATCGAGAAGGATTTTTTTTCGCAGACTATGCTAGTGATGAAGACTAGTTTATAACCAATCCAAGCTATTACTTTCGTTAAGCTTGCTTCCTGAACTGTGTTAGCGAGGGGATTCGAGTGGAGAAAGGACAATGAGGAGAGAAGGTAGATTTCATGCAACACCAAATCAAATGCAAGAGCAAGAAAGGAAAATTTACAAGTCTCATAATAATCAAGAACATTTCTCCATCGCGAAGACTTGTAAGGTTCACAAAGAACTCAACATTCACCAGGCGCCAGATCTCACTTCCATTAAGTAGGATAGACAATAACCAACACGCACGGATCGCAAAACGAGAAGGACATTGCTCACAAATGCAAAACTCTGTAACCAACTGAAACACCTTTGTTGAAAGCACCAAATCGAATTCAAATATAGGTATCTCAAAATGCGCCGCAGCAAAAAAATTGTAAATATAGAGAAAACTTTCTTCCAAGAATCCAAGAGCGATGCCATTCCTTCTATCAGAAGCTGCAAACAAATTTTGGTGGGTGACATATCGATTTGATCCACGGTTCGCCATAGGTGCCCAGTCCAATTGTGCAATCTTTCGTTTACGAAAGCTTTTGTCGTTCCTCGGCTTACTTTCTTTGCTGGTTCGGCCAGAATGTGCTCGTTCAGAATCTGATACATCTCGAGGCGTGTGGTAGCGAAAGGTGATCTGAACCCTTGGATATGGCAGTCTTAACTGCGAGTGACGTGTCTGTAGCCATCTGCCCATATCTATTAGGAGAGTTTTGCAGATGACAGATGCCGATGTGGACCGTTTCGGCTTCCATCCCTTTTTGAGAATCACTTTTCTCCGTTTCAACTTTCAATACCAACCACCATTATTATCCAGTCCGACTCCATACCAAAAGTCCTGCGTATTTATCTTGCTACCATCGCCATGCACCCCTGTCCCATCATCAACAGTTTGTCCCGAGAAATAAGGCGCCTCGAAACCAGACTGCCCCGGCGACGCAAAATCCGCCGAAGCGACTGCATTCGACATCGGAGATTCCTCAGTATAACTGTCTGCCGAAGACTGAGCGCCATTAACCGAATTCGTTCTATTATGATCCAACACCGCCTGTTCATTAAATGTAACGCGAGCGCTAGTCGACGGCGCAGGAGGATACGTCTCCGCATGACGAATAGCTCGACCTTCATTCATAAGACTCATATTCGCATCCAGCAATTTCATCGCCGGACCCATATACCGCGCACCATTCTCACTATTAATCTTGAGAATCCATCTATATTCTCTCAATTTCTTCTTATAAAAATCACCCTCTTCGACCGTCGAAGCCGTCGAGAGTAATAACGTCCCAAAGACAGCGATAAGGGCGAAATTCTGCGGAGAAGCAAAGTACCAAAAACTAGAGAGGTGTTGGGGTTTGAGTGATTGGATAAATTCGATAGCAAATACGAAACGTTCTTGGGCGACTGAGCGGCAGATTTGTTGAAGTTGGGGGTCGGCACAAGGGGTTAGGGCGAGCATGATGCGTCGGTGGAGGGTTATTTCAGTGGCGACGTAGGCGAGGCGCAGGTAGCCGATGGAATTTAGTTTCATGACCGGCGTAGAGTCCATGGTGAGGCATTCGGGGAGAGTGGTGAACCATTCTTTTAGGCTGGGGGATGTTAGTATGAGGATGTGCAGTGGGAATGAATTGAGTACATACCGCAGTTGGACAGGTTTTACTTTCTCTAGGAGGATGTGAAGACCATTTGGACCGCCTAGGGCGATTTCTTTGGCTGCTTTGACTGTAAATACCGTCTCGAGCAGTTCGTTGAGAATTATTGAAAGGGTGATCATGTAGGTGAAAAGGATACGGCCCTTCTCAACTTCTGAGCTACCTTCTTTCTCGTTTTCATGGGCCGCATTCTCGGGAAAGTCGTCATTCGTAACAGGCTGGAGTGCCCAATTTGAAGCGCTTATCATCGCTGGTCGACCACTACCCAGACTACTCCATTTGTCTTGCATGTATAAAGCCCAGCCCAAACGTTTTCGAAGTCCTTTCTCCCAATGTGGTATATTCCAATCCGTCGCATCCAGATGTAGACCAAGCCCAAAGCCAACACTGATTAGCTGAGCTGTTAATTCCGCAAAGTCCGTGTCGGTGTGTTGGAGCAGAAGCAGCCCAGCTTGCACAGTCGACAGCTTTGGCCTGTGGATAGTGTCCCCAAGTGCTTTCCTGGCTAATTTCTCGAGCTCTTGCACATCTGGCTTGTCGAATTTGTTCAAAGTATCATCGTAGCTCCAATAGTATAATGCCAGTAGGTAGACAGCAGCCAACAGGGGAGGTGAAAACTCCCGATAAGAACGCCGGTACTTCTCAAGATAGACTTCCTTGTGCAAGATGGGGAAGCTTGGGAATACCACTCTGAAGTAAGTATCAACCAAAGCCTTCCCATGTGGTTTGACAACCGCTTCAATGGCATCGAGATCATCCAACTCATCCTCATAACCTTGTGTTCCAGGATCAGGAAGCAACAAGAATGCCTCCGATGAAGTCACTCTTCTCAGAGTAGCCCCATGCATCCTCACCTCATCCCTCCCACCGACCCCCAACTCCCCCAGAAGAGCAGGTTCCAATCCTCGGGTAGCACCGACATACTGACTGTGGTGTTTATTCTGCAAGCCCAGGGTTTTCTTCAACAGACTAGGACCATCCAAATCATCATACTCTTCCACACCAGTCCCATTCTTCGTTCTAATGACTCTTGCCTGGCCGCCAGAGTCCTTTCTAGATGGCCCCGAAGCAACGGACTGTCTACAGTCCCTTATCAGCAGGGGGCACGTGACGTGTGGTACGAGATGAGAGCATACCTTCTCTTCGCGACATCTCCCTCAATGCCATCGTCGGGAGGTCGACGTTTGCGAGCTTGAGGGTTTTGGAGAAAGGTGCATTCTTGGCTGTGGAATTTACAGAGGACGCAGATGGGTGAGCCTTCTTCAATGACACAGCGACTCTTTCGCTTCCTCTGTAGTGGTGGGTCTTGTCAGCGACACCCTGTTCATGTCGCGCTCTTATCGTGATGATGAGGGGATGGGTAACACAAAATAAATCACTTACACAGGCATCACATGGTCTATCTTTCTTTTTGGCCTGCGTCTGGATGGGTGAAGCCATGCTGGTGCATCGTGGACTTGAAGGGGTTGCGTATAAAGTCGAAGATGATTCTGCCGGCGCGACGATGCACGCAGGTCGACGGCGGAGATGGGGGTAAAAGCTGGAGAGGGATGACTCAGCAGCGACCTATCCTATCGTTGACATTTGACTTGACATTTCGTGGGGAAAAAGCAAAGCGAAATCTCGTGCATCCCACGTAAAACCCATATTAATTCCCTGCACTGCTCCCAGTCCCGTGTGGATGGGAGATGGCGGTGGTTGGTAGGATAGAAGCCTTCGACAAGCCTTCTGTCGTGGGGAGCCAATGGCATTGCAAAGGGACATCGTTGTCCCAACTGTTTAAGATTTGTTCGGATGCAATGTTTGAGTTCTGACGATATGTTTGGACAAAGGGGCCGTTGGATTTTTCTCAATTCTAGAATCATACAATTTCATTATTCGTAGCTTCTTCGAAGATGAGGGGGGTGGTCATGTTTGGTGGAGGTCTTGGCATAGACCTTGGCCCAAAGAGTTCCTTCTTCAGTCTCCTTGCAATCCTTTGTTGTTTGCTCCGGCCATACTCACGGTACTCCTCTGGACTGCCCCAGAATCTAGAAGTTCATATATTTCATCTACTGAGGAACAGCCTTATTGCATGGTCTATTTCAGTGACCATAGACTGTCTCGTCCTACCGCAAATATGTTGAAGGGACTCTGTATGTTGAAGCAACTCTAACGGCTCTCAAGATCTCTCAGGATCTTACCATGCTTTACAGTGGGACTTGTTGTCCTAGCACTCGTCTCAACATCGCATACTATTGAACAATAATCCCAATTCATAGCCAAGGCGGTAGATCAAGTGACTCATGAGGCGCCAGCAACAAGGCTCTGCCATGCCATCTCTACATTACCCTGTACCACCAACACAGGTGACGCTACAAGAAGGAACATCTCTCCCTTTCTTCTTCTCGGCTCTGCTCTTGTGTTGTGAGTGTTGCACTTTCAGAAAAGCACCAGTGGGCGAGAGCCATCTCGGTGAGGTACTCTACGCAGTAGAAGGGCCATTCAACGACTCATCTTACTAGAGAAAATGCATGAATATGCCCAGCACGAAACTCCTCATAGAGTGCCTTTTCCATCCGAGAAGATTCCTACAAACTCACCTCGTTCTCAGAGACGGATGGCCAAGGCTGGTGTGGTGAGAGCGAGGCGAGGATGGTCGACTCGGGAGTCACCTCTGTGCTACGCAGCCTCGTGATTGCCGTAGTTGAGCTGCTCATTAATTCGATATCTGACATCCCCAAGGTATGCTTTGTGACCGGTTCCCCTTCCTCACCGTGAGTGTTACCTGAGCCAGTATATAAGAGGAGACTTGCATCCTCGATTCTTCCTCCGCATTCACATCATCACCAACAAAACCAGCTCGCTTCGAAAGAAAAACTGCAAACGATGCTTTCCACACAACCCATATCAACGGTTATGGCGATGCTAGATCCACGAGACGAGAAGAAGTTGAACGACAAGTTTGTTGGAGTTTTCACTGATGAAAGCAGTACTGAACGTGCCACACTTGCTGGCATCGGCATTCTTCTCGGAATAGTCAGTTCCATGGTCTTCGTCGCTGTTGCGATTCTATGGTGTAGCTTGAATAAATCGCCATGGCGAAAGCGAGAAGGCTTGTTTGTTGTCACTTAGGTCACATGAAGCCCGTCGAGGTGGACAGGATGGTTTGGTTCTACTATTCGATCCCGACACATCGGTTACAAGCATTTCAATCCGTAGGTATCTCCCTCAAACGTGATTGGAGAAAGGCATAAGCTACTTGATATCTAGCTTCGGTCGGCCTGAGCTGCTGGTGAGATCGAGAACAACGAGGGATTAATCTCCTCGAGGTGCCCGCCCAATGAAGACGAGCTTTACTTCAACCATCGCTGCGACCTATACGCCAGCACATCTTGCATTCCGAGAAGGAGTGAGGAGAAGGCAAATGAATGCTCGAGAGTCGATTCTCATGATACAAAAAGGCCGCTCGTAACAGGGAATGTTGTCCAACCTTCTCCTAGGCGGGGGTCATAGCCGAAACGGGAGACTTCTCCATCTACACGAATCGGACGGGGTTGGTGCAGAGCGCGTTGGAGCGCGTCCGCCAACAGCAGTGGGCTCCCCGCTTTTTAGCGCGGCCTCGGGGATCAACTTTCAACCTGGTCGAGCAAACAAAAACCAAAAAAAAGGAAAAGATTGGCAAGTCAATATATGTCTCTCTCATCCACCCATTTGCATTGCACACCGCCGTTTAGTCTTGTCGGTTCCATCTCTATTTATACCTATCGGATCATAGCTACTACTGTCGGCCGATACATCGCCATCACTTGCATGGCCGTTGTTGCGTTCTGGTGTTTCCACTGCTTTTTACTAGTCGTTGACTTGCCAACTCTTGCACGCCCCAAAAAGTCGGTGTGCACTGACCCTCCACGCGCTTTTAGGCGCTATGATTGGGCGGCCGCTAGCGAACTAGCACCACTTCACTCCACTTCAAACATCCATCTGAAAATCTGCGACGACGAGGGGGACAAGAGCGTGCGCGCGAGAGCAAGAGAGAGAGAGAGAGAGAGAGAGACAGAGAGAGAAAGAGAGATTTACTATTCAAACAAACTCTCCTCGACCGTGTGATTGCGAGCATACTCTGTCTGCTAAACCGAACCGGCCCTAAATGATTCTTGACCTACCAATATCGCTCGTCGTCCTCGCTCGCAATCAAGAATTATCTTTCTCCCCGAACTGACCCCCAGATTAGATCAATACTGGAGCAAACACCACAACACCCCACCCCATCTCCTTCTTTAGTTGCCCGACCCCTTCGCGAGACTTAAACGCACCTCAATATACAGTATCTCGAACTCCCCTCTTGGACACCGTCAAGTTTCCCAATCAACGGCCGCAAGTACTTCTCCAAAATGGTCTTGTCAGCAAACGCACAACGCACCTTGGAGCAGGTGAAAAGTGTACGTGGAGCGTCTTATCAATCTGCTAACACGCATGCACAGAACTAATTTCACATCTACAGGGTCTTTCTATTCTATATGGAGCTGATTATTTCACTGAGGACGAATGGATCAAGCTAGATGGTCTTATCCACAAAGGCTCCTACGTCTTCACACGAGGTCCCCAAACCAACATTCTCGACGAAGAATTGATGTCCTTTGATGACTTCGAGGATCGCTCGCCCGCGGCAACTTCAGACCAGAGCCAGCTTCCTGTTCCCGGAACCCCAAACCTACCACCTGCCGATGCTGATCTTGCAGCTGCCGTCGAGAAGAAACTAGCAATTGTTGCAGAGCAACAAATTCCTTCTCCGCTCTCTGAGAATCCTTCACCCATCGTACCCGAATCCTTGAATGAACCTGCTGCAGTTGAACCACAAACGAACGAACCTCCCGCGACCGCCGAACGAACACCTGCAAATCGTCTTGCTAATGGAGGACTTGCATTCTATACACAAGCACAATTGGATGAGGTTCGGGCATTTAACACAAATCTTACAAAGGCTGGCCAAAAAAGCAAGGGAGGTAGAGGCAATAGAAATCGACCAAACTACCCTTCTTCAGTCGAGCACACTTTTGATGCCCCAGAAGAGGTAGACGACGTGCCACAAACGTGGGGTGAGGAGACCAACCATCAGAGTTGGGGAGATATCCCGACCACTGGTGGCCACACCTGGGGAGATGAGGCAAACGAAGAGCCCATTGACACAAATGTTTCTCCTACCTCAGCAGAACAGACCTGTCGCATTGAATCTTGGGCAGATGATGTCGAAGGCATCCCTGTCCCAGTGTACAGGCCAATCAGCGAGCCCACAACCTCAAAACATTCATCCTCTGGTGTGCCTTCTTCTAGAGCCACTCCTACTCCTGCAGTCAATCCCCAAGTTGTTGATAAATTCATCCAAGTTCACGGGAAACCGCCGAGAAGTTCCAATGATGTCTACCAACCGAACAACCCTGAATTCAAGGGCACAAAGCGTCCCGATTCTCGTGCATCTGTCAGATCTTCCATGACAGCCAAAATTCCAAGAAAGCTCCATGCCACGGCTGGTACCATTTTCTTGGCTCATGGCAATAGTGCAAAGAAATCTCACATTACAATGGAAGTGAAGGTTGGAGACTCCATCAAATATCTGAAGCATGTCTCTGGTATCATGCACACGGGTATCAACCTCCGTACTAAGCAGCAAGGCCAATTTCCAGAATACGTGCTTGAACCAACACAGCCTCAATCATCTTTTGCTCAACAACAACGATCCGCCATTCAACCTGTGTATGGCAGAGAGAGGGGCATGTCAATTGCATCCCATGGCCTGGATAGAGTAGAAGCGATGAACGCTGCTGAGTGGGACAGAGAATCCATCTCATCTAGACCAACAACTGCCACAACAGGCACGATGGCACCAGTCCCTCTCAGAAGTGGCGGGTTGGCGGGTTCTAGATTTGCTGCTTTGATAGAAACGGAGAGCCAAGATGGAGAGTCGGAGAGAGGAGACAGCCAGGCTGCAATGATCCGAAAGATTATTCGTGAAGAGGTAATTGAGTCTCCCTGATATACGAGAATCAACTAACAAACATGCAACAACAGCTTGGCAGTTCAACCGCTCAAAGAGACACCAAAATCCAACGCAGCCAAACTACCGCTCCAGTAAATGAAAATGCCTTGACCAACATCGTTCCCAAAATTACAACATGCTGGTGGTGGAAGACCAAAAATGACTGCCGCTTCACAGCTGAAGAATGCATCCACCTCCACGCCGACCTTCCAGATGGTGGCGAACCAAGTAATCTTCGCCTAGGCAAGCCAACCTGGGGAGCCCTTGCTGATGTCCTCCCACCCTCACCAGCAACCACAACAGCCGCCGAGCCAATCTTCAAGCGATCCGCGACTACTACATCAGTTGAGTCAATACATCCCGCTATTGAGTTTAAACACTTCTCCAAGTCCAAAACCTGCTACTATTGGGCCACAGATGGTAAATGCAACAACAGCGCTGTCGATTGCAAGTACTTGCATGAGTATACTGCCGCAGGTGTAGCTCACCAACCCGGTGGATACAGCTCTCGCAAGAAGGACTTCAACTGGTCGCGAGGTGGTTGGAACAACAGTGTGTCAGAAGATAAAAACACACCTGACGCTACACCCACGTCTCCAAATGGTTTGCGCACAAGCGAGTACGGATGGGGATCTCCTGATGGGAAGGATCCTGAAGCTACCGTAAACGCTGTGGCAAATAATGGCCAGGGTGGTGATTTGACTCCTGACGAAGAGGCGGCAATCATGTCAAATCCAAATGCTGCGATCTGGGGTGCAGTTGAGGGGAGTAGCGCGTGGGATATGGGTGGGGATGTCTATAAACCACCGCATGTCAAGATGATGGAAGAGAGAGAGAGAATTGCTGCTGCTGGGTGGTAGTCACCTAAGCCTTCCCCATTTTGCTTGGATTTGCGGCTCATTGGAGCAATATTTTGGTTTTCTATTTTCATGTCACTACTTCCGAACGATCTACGAGTAGCGACGGATGCATCTTTTGTGTCTGATCAACATTTGATTCTTGTCTCCTCGTGTATGGTTGTTTTTTCCGTTTGGTTTATGTTTAGCACTGCAATCACAAACTCTTCAGGATACGAAATCGTCATCACTCACAAACTAGCAACGACCTCGACACTCAACGACCTCGACACTCATCATCGATTCGCTACTCCACGAAAAAGGACCAAGCAAATGATTGACGAATGACAGAAAGAGAACTCACTTACTAAAAATGCTTATGCTATTGCTTGGCTGTTGCATTTGTTTTGGTCTACTTCTCATCGGTGCGCATAATGCTTTGTTTTGTATAGTGTCCGCTCTCTGTTCTCAACAACAAGAGCCAAAGGAAATCACCATATCAAGAAATACCTAGTATCTTGCGCGTGTGCGCTGCTTTTGCGGTTCCCGCGGCGAGAAATGAAATTGAAAGAAGGAGAAAATAACACGTTTAAGTGCGAGTTTGGAAAGAGAAAAAGAGAGAATCAACTTTTGAAAAAGTCTTATTTATTGGAAAGAGAGTGGAAGAAAAGAATTTAACGAGAATGCGGACGAGACTGATTATAGTTTGGCTTATTTGCGTGGGATTGTGAAGGTCGGCGAGGCAGAAGGCAAATAGTATAAAAGTATTTTGCAATATATAAAATTGAAAAAAATAGAACCAAGGAAAACATGGAGAACACGGAAGAGGGTTGAGTGAGTAGATGTGACGAGTTGAGGTGACTGACGCGAGAGAGAAAATCAAGCTTGTTGTATTGGTACTACTGATCAGGTAGAGATGGTTTATCTTTTGGAACAGGGTACCATCATCATACTTCCCAGCCTGCTACAGGTAATCTTGAGATTTAACGCTAATTTGTAAGATTACATCGTAGAGTAGGGTAGGTACCTAGGTAGGTAGGTGTTCATTGATCCACTTAAGATGTGACGATTAATTCTCGTTCATATTCAAATTTGAAGTCTTCAAGTTCTGTTTAACCTAGTATTAAAGCTGTTCATCCTTCCTTTTCTTTCTTATCCAACCTACTTAGAAGCGCCAGAATTCCCCAGATTACAGTACTGTAAAGACCAATCCTTTCATCATCGTCATATATCGTTATTCAAACATTCGTCCCTCCCACATCCGCTCCTGGTTCCTCATCTCCATCCGTCTCTCTGTCTCCTTTACTTTCCCCCTGAGCCCGGTCCGGTTCTCTCGTACTACTTACTTCACTTCCCCGCATTTCCCATATCCCCATACCCGAATGACCAAAAAAGTATATCCTAGGACATCATCACAATCCTAAACACCAAAGGATCATGAATAGATGATCAGAGATATTTACTCCTCAAAGCCTGACTTATCGTACTCATCCTGCTCGCCATGCCACCACCGGCTTGCATATTACTAGCGAGCGCTTCTTCAAGCGCGGATTGAGTTACTGATGCATCTAGATTTTTCACGCGTTAGTAAGATAAGTGCACATCCAATCTCATTATTCTTTCTTTCTTCCTTCCTTCCTTCCTCCTTTCCTGCTGCCGCTCACAAGGGGTCATGAGAGACTTACCATCCAAATCACTAAACGAACTACCCATACTAGGCGTCCCCGTCCCATCACTTCCCTCCCTCCTCGCTAATTCCGTCGTTCTCTTCGGACTCAACGGTCCTGGTCCCCTCCCACTCCCACCATATCCATGCCCATGAGCACCACGAATCGCCAGATCCATTCTCTTCCCTCTCCCCGGTGTCGGCGCCGTGGAACTGGCTGATGAGTCCGACGTCTGTGATTGATTCACAATTTCGAGTTCCTTGCCTTTCCCATGGCCATGACCGTGTGCAGGATGTCCGCGACGAGGTGTATATGTATTTCGTGGATCGCCGCGGAGTGTAGCGCTTAACTCATGAGTTGCGTTAGAATTGGAGTTTGTGTTTGAATGTGCCCCACCACTGCCTTCGGAAGTGGCGATGTTACTTGCCGCAAAGGGCATGAAAGCTGGTTCTTCATCGTCGTCATCGTCGGAGGCGGAGTTGTTATCTTCTGCTGCTTGTCCGGCGGCTTTGTTGGATGTGTAGCGCGGACGACGGAGCATGCGGCTTTGAATGGGGTATCTGGGGGTGGCAGAGTCGGAGTCTGAAGACGAGGAGGAGGCGGAGGGTGAGGTCGTTTCGTCTGGAGAGGAAAGGGGGGCTGCACGGGGTGAGCGGATTGATGGTGCGGTTTGGGTTTGAGGTTGGACTTGGTTCTGGAGGATGGTGTTGCTTCGTGGTTTGGAGGAGGGAGCGGCGTGGTGGGCGAGGATGGCGTGGGCGGGGCGGGGACTGGTTTGCTGCGAGAATTGTCGGGATGTTATGGTTGTGTTTGCGGAGGAGTTACGGGAGAGGGGTGGTGCTATTTGTTCGCATTAGCCTTGTCTTTTGCTTTGATTTGAATTGGATGTACCTTTTGAACGACTTGGTGTACCAGGAACATTCGTATCCCTTGGAATGGGTGAATCTTTCCTCGAAGACAGCGCAGATACAACACGTGGAGCTGGGAAGCATTATAAGTCTCGATACCGCTATGTTTGACAAACGTCCTCTCACCTGCATCTTTTGATAATGTCCTCCTCATAGTCTCCCCACCTCCGGACTCACTCCCTGGCACAGGCGACTGGGCAGATCCTTTCGTGACACCCACCTTTCTCATTTGTGCCCGCACTTGTAGGAGCTGCCTCTCGTAAAGCCATGCTGCTTGTTGAAGGAGGAATGATAGCTCGACTTCGAATTTGGCTGCTCTGTGATGAATGGCGCGATTAGATGAGGGAAGCTTCGAAAGGGGGTTTATCACATACAGTTCATTCCCTGGAGCTGTTAGCTAGATTTTTGAATTTTATGGGGAAGACGCACAATCAATATCGCTGTTCTTAGAGGCTTTCGAGAGGATCTTCCATAATGCTTTATCTTTCGCGGCGTCCCATTCCACCTCCGGACGAATTAGTTTAAGAAACCAACGATGAAGGTTCTTCTTACCGAAGGCGGATCTACAAAGTCACCTCGGGGAAACGGTAGTCTGATAAAGACCGTATACGATGGATCGGATGCTGACATTGTGCTTGAACGATGTTGATCGTGTCAAACAAAGGTGACGGACGTTCAGTCGCGAATGTTCAGCCTTGCCGAGGCGATGGCGATCTCATAGCCTGGATTTCCGCACCTTGGCGCTCATCCCACCCACTTCCACTAGTGCCCAATTCGGTCGAAAGACAACAATTGTTCTCGCTCGATGAACCAGTAATGAGGGAGGAAATGTTGAGGTGTGAGAATTGATTGATATTAGAAAGCGAATCAAATGGAAGTTGAGGCAATGGATCTCACCATCTCCTACCTCCTTATGGACCTATCCAATGAATTGTGAGGTACTGCCATCAACATATCTACTTTGCATTTGTCGTCGGTCTTTTCTACGATATGTAATCCTGAAACAATACCATTAACACAGTTCTTGCCCATTGGCTATCAAAGCAGAGTGGACTACAATTCTTCGATCCCAAAAAGAACATTATTACATGTTCAAGAATTTCATACAGCCAAAATACGCTTTCATTCACCGGCACTCACTGTAGCTGATGACAACCTCATCGCCGAACACTAACCAGGTTGATCATAGTGGCCCATCTATATTTTGTTGCACGTCACAACATCAGATATACTGTATAGGTATATTTAAAAGAGCACAGACCTCTGTAAGTGCATGCGGTATGCAACAAATCTCGTTCGTTTGTGTGGTGTATAGAGTGAGAGAAAGTTGAAGTGCGTTGCAACGTGGTTCAATTCGTGATTTGGACGGGTTTGAGATTCTTGGCAATCGGTAGAAACAAAAGGTATTGATCGGATTGAGAATTAATATTCCGGCCCAATTTGGGGTACAGTACAACTTACAGGCTCCTATATTCCTTCCCAGATGCTTCATATAGCCAGCTAGCTGGCTGGTTACAAATACTACTTATAGTAGTACTCAGTTAGATGTTGACGAATGGTTGCAGAGGGCAGGGAAGAAAAATCTATTTACTGAATTTGTCAACAGGACAAGGGTGAGAGATGGCCTTTGATGAATAATCATTGTACATCGGGCTTTTGCAAAGAATGTTTGTCTCTCGCAACACGTTACGAGTCCTCTTGACCATCGTATCGTACGATTCGCTCCGAAGGAGTCAAGAACTCTCGGTGTGGATCTGCAGTATTGAGACTAATCCTCAAAAATTTCCGACATGGAGCGAACTTGAGGGGGTTAGTGGCCGTATTTCTCTCATGGTTCCTTGAGTGGCGTATAAAAGAAAATGTCTTTCTTTCGTTCGCAAGGGAAACATTTAAACACACTTTCAAGTTCAACTTCAGCACCCAACGATGAAGCTCATAAATGTCTCTGTTTTCCTTTGTGGTTTGGCCAGCCTCACTTCAGCCAGCCCAGCTCCTGCTCCCGGTGGTTCATGCGATGTTGACTGTGGAAATGATACCGGACCTTGCAGTACCATAAAGTAAGTCGTTCTTGCGTCCTCTCGTGGTTGTGATTCTTTTTGGACTAATAGAGCAATCTAGTGGTTATTATTGTGATATCAACGGTAAACATCACCTATTCATTTCTCTTATCGATTACTTGGATTACTTATAAGTAAATAAAGGACTGATGATATCTTAGGGAAAGTACACTACAAGAGTTGGAATCCAGTGTGTTATGCAAAGTGCTGGTGTCACTGCACCTCTGCGTGTAAGAAGTCCCTTTATCTATTCTAGAGTGCATTCAACTTACATGTATATCATGATCTAGGCCCGGGGTGTAGCAAATTGTAGACAAAAGAATATCTAATCTGTGAGAGGAAAGTAGGAGGGTGTGAGGTGCATCTTCCTTAGGGCACTTGCTCGCGTGGCATATGTTCGTCGTTCACAGCTAGATAGACAATACATACTCTTTCCCACTTCTTGATCCTATGATACCACATAAACACTGATATCTAAAAAATACGTGTGACTATTGTGGGCGTGCTTGCTGTTTTGACGCTTCGGTAATCTTGATTCATAGCCTCAAGAGGAATTCAAGATGTCAAGGCAGGATCTGCCTGTAACTGCTAGAGTTTTAACGTACTTAATTTCCAAAAAATACTTGGTCGAATATTCTCTGGACCTCCAGGTTCCTTCTGATCACAAACACAACAAGTATTCGCACGAAGAATCAAGACCACACTCACATGCAAAGTTGGCTTTAAGTCGACATGAAACTTGGATGGGCGACAAGAGTTGACGCCGTAAGTACCGCAAGTTGTTCCTTTCCCGAACTAAATTTTGCCTACATCCGATTACTTCCTTGATGAGATGTTCTTCAATGCTACCTCGTATTGAATCCTCGATGGTCTGGCCAGCACGTCTTGGCACGGACTTTAGCCCGTAACATATCATGGTGTTCATTTCCCCAAAGTAGTAAGTGGCAAATATATGACATTGAATGCGTCTTCGTACATACCTGGTTGTTTACCGAAGCTCAATCGTCTTCTTGCACAAGAGATATCATATGGTGCTTGTTCTATTGCAGAAGGTGCCAAGTTTCCTACGTGACATATAAAAAGGTACTTATTCTAATACAGGAGGTGCCAAATAACTGATTCGAAGATCATCTATCGTGTGCAGTATTGATTGGATAATATGAGCAAAGTGTCGTCAGGACAGTGTTGTTTTGTTGGAAGAGTGGTGGTCAGGAAAATGATGATCAACTGTATTTGACCTCAGTTGTCGGGTAAAAGGTACCCTCAATGCATACAGCTTGTCCTGTTGTCGTATAGCTTCTGTATATAAGAACACACCAACATTCTCAGAGTTCCGTTTTGCAAACAAAGATCTCCTCATACCATCCACTCATAAAAGCTTGTCCTCATCCATTCAACGTACGCATCGCACTGTGCAATCCTATCATCTAAAATTCCATCCTTCCATTCATTCATTCATATCCCAATTTATCTTAAACTAACCTCTCCAAACAGCAGACCACAAACATCATGAAGTTCTCTACCACGACTCTCACTCTCCTCCTCCTAGCTCTCAACAAGAGCCTCGTAGCAGCCAACTTCTGCTGCGATTCTACTTCAAGCACAAATGCATGTCGCAACTACATCGGCTGTGATTCTGACGATGATTGGACAGAGATCATATGTCGAGGTGAAGCAGCTGACAAGGCTTTCTGTCGCCAGCAGATTACTGCTTGCAAGAGGAAATGCAGTTGTCTTTGCTGAAGAGGAGCAATACCTTCGAGGCGAGGAATTTCCGAGGTATGAGATAACTCACTAGTCTACAATATGCAGCGTGCTTATTCACACTATGCTTAGAACATACAGTGGGACATGGAATAAGACTATCATGAGTGTGGTAGATTGGGTCTGTGATCGTGGATAGGGAGGAATTGTGGACACTAAACAGCTCGACGCTTTACATACGCTCCTTAACCGATAACATCATCAATAAATACTTTATGCAGAGCCTATTAATACTTGTATTCTCCCAAGTCTCTGACATTGCGATGCTCTTCCAATCCAGAACATACTCGATGCGCGTTTCACGCGATTCACTTGTTTCAGAGTAAATCGCGAAGTCACGTGAACACGTGCTTTGTTCTTCCTGCACATAGACACCAGAACCAGATTTAAGATCTGGTTCTGCTTCTTAGAAGACAGACAATACAATACGACAGGTTCATACTCGGATTGTACGGTCTCATTGCACGTGCATCTACTAGCTATTACGTTACAAAGTGTAGCCAACAGCGAGCGGTTGATGAAGCACATGGTGGGGTAGACTGCACCCACAGAGGAATCGTATCCACAAGGCATAGCATTGATGATGAAGGTGCCACTGAAAGGGAGATATCCAGGATAGTAATTGTGGAGAGATAATTAGATAGGACTACACCCTTTGTTGAAATCTTGGCAATTTAATCAAGGAGGTGACTGAACTTGTGTGGAAGTTCAGGTTGTTTTCTTTGCTTGAAAGGAACGAGGCGACGGATAAAACCTGAATCCTTGCGAACTTGGGTAAGATACCGAACATAGGTGGCTAGTACATCAAAAATTGCTTCCGCAGTGGTTGATTAAACATTGAAGTAAAAAAACTCGCATTCTCTTTTCTAACGTTCTACTCCTAACACTAGATCCAAAAAAATTAAGAATCAGAGGATCTTGCCGGCTGCACAAAACCATTAGTGCATATTCTTTCTGAACTAAATCTTTTTTTCCACTCACGGATTGAACCCGGGACCTCTCCCAGTTTGCCTTTTTCAACAACAAGGGTGTCACCCGAAGGGAGAATCGTACCACTAGACCACAAGACCATCTTGTTCCTGTTGAGCTAGATTCTATTTATGTGAATTCATAACTGTTGCATACCCAAGTAGGAGTGTGGTAGGTTGACGTGAGGTAAAGCGGGAAAAGGCAGGAACGGTGAGGTGAGTCAGAAGGGGAAGGGACGATGCAGATTCTGGGACTTTTGTCCAAAGTTGGATGAACTTGAATATGACCGGCAAACGCTCAATCGATTCGTAATCAAGTTCTTGGTGTCTTTCACAACTTTCTAGATTTTTTGAATACATGGGAACGAGCATTGAAACTTTCTCCGAGGCGACCATGCAAATGGATGGTCCTTGTAGAACTTCACAATATTTCGTCTCGTTGCTGCACAAAACAGGAGAAACTAGAAAGATAGGTTGACTTCATATTACAGACTCGAATCAGAATGACATGAGCTACTAATGAGACACAATTCGATCATAACTTGGAAGTGGTATCAAAATCAATGGTTGCCAAGTCTAAAAACCTGAATGCCCACCCCAAAAATCGCGCCTACTTTAAACCAGACAGTACACCTTTAGCATTTTTTCTCATCATGCGATATGTAGGTCACCAAAAAAGACATTATAAACTTTCAAATCGTAATCCACCTCCCCATCCAAGTCTTCACAATCTCCTTCGCCTCATCCACCAGCCCCAACTCCAAACATAACTGCACACTCCCCCTCACCGCGCTATCCAGCGCCGAAAAGATCCACGCATGCGTATAACTCGTATGCTCACCGACAAATATCGTCTTGAACTCCGTCTGATAATAAGCAGGCATATACAACGCCTGTTGACTAGGTAAAGGATTCGCCCAACCTCCAGCGGCATGCTCGTCATTAGCCCAACACTGTCGTTCGAACTTACCCGTCCACTGTTCACGTGCTATGTCACCATGTGCTTCGATTATGGCGCGCTGCACGAGTGCGACGTGGTCTTTATCCGAGAGGGCGGAGGTCGAGCGGGAGATGTCGTAGAAATTGTAGGATGCGAGGATTACGCCGGGACCGGTGGAGTTGATGGCGTAGGACGGGTAGCAGACGTTTTGGATACCGGGGATGTCTATGTAGGCACAGCCTCCGATAATTGGGGGGTCGAGTTGTTCCCAGAAACGAGTGCGGTAGTGGAGGGCTACTTTGCATGCAGTAGCGTAGTTCATGTTGGTGATTGCTCTGGCGAGGAGGTTGGAGTATGCTTCAAGATGTTAGGCCCATGTTCCTACAAGGATTCGATACACTTACGTGGATTTCTCCAAAGACGAACTTTGGTGAATGGGACAGCAACAACTGCATAATCATACTCAGCACTCTTTGGAATGAGAGAGTACAAGTCTTCGTCATCTCGCCAATTCACGGCAATCTTTCCAGTGGCGTTATTGTAAGTGAGCCCGGAGACTTTACGACCAAATGTGACTTTGTCTTTGATGTGTGGCATGAATGCGCGAGGAAGAGATTCGAGTCCTTTATCGATGGTTTTCCAAGCAGTTCTAGATCGATCATCAACGACAGAAACCTCGCTCATGTGAAGTTATACCTACGCTGAGCCGTAAACACCATCATAAATCCTGCTCCACAGCTCATCTGATTGAAGAGTCGACAAAAAGTCCGTGGTATCGACTGAAATCCTAACCTCAGATGTCAGCATCACAAACCACCTAGATCAATCCTGCACGAACTCACCCAAGAGCATAAAGATAAAAGTTAGATTCCGACCAATCCGTGATCCCATCCTTCAGCGCCTGTTTATGCGCTTTATAAACATTCGTAGCAACCTGTTGAATCTTCTCAAAACTAATCCCAATGAAACCAGTGATGGATTGCTGCGCTGACTGGGCTTCTGTTGCATTTGGGGGAGTGGGCGGAATTCCGTAGAGGCTGGGGTTGGCGTCAAGTTGAGCCATACTTGGAATCTGTCCGTTTGGGAGACGGCCGCCATAGGAAAATCCTGGAACACTATCAACTTATCAGAGAGCACTGATGAGATTTGATATCTTGATGGTGACATACTTGGGGCTGGATTGAATCCAAGGGATGAACTTCACAAGCAAATCTGTGTTGTTCTTGTTCAGCCTGTTCAGAAAGGCACCGAGTTGGAAGACCATCTTATGATCTTGGATTTCCAACGTTTCGAAAGAGCCGTTTGCAGTTGGATACGTAATGCTGTCTGGGACTTTCTAGTTGTCAGTGAAAGATCCAAGTCATGTCATGTAAGGGAAATACTACTCACATCGCATAGGTCCCATCTCCTGGTATTGGTAATCGTCTCGGGTGGTATTGTTCAAATACTTTGTTCGAATCCGACTAGACACCATCAGCCCAGTTTTCATATCAACTCGAGAGAAAACAATTATTACTTACCCTCCTACTCTATGACTCGATTCGATAATCTCCCAATTCTTAATCCCCACCGACTGCAACAACAAACTCGTCAAAAGTCCTGCCATCCCACCACCAACAATCGCAACGGCTATCACCAAACAAACCTGTCAGTATCATGCATATCCAATCCACTCACCAAGTCAAAGACCAACCTAAGACAAATATCTTTCTCCAAACAATCACAATAACCAAAAAGAGAAACGGGAAAAAAACTAACTCTTATTCTTTGCCGCCGCCACGAAACTCTCAGAATTATTCCTCCCCTTCATATACGCCACGCCATCAAACCAAGGCCCATCAATATCCGCCACATCAGCAATAGTCTGTCTCTTCCCCAGCCTCCCCATCATCTCACTCACTCCTCTCCTCCTCCTCTTCCTCCTCTCCTCCTTCTCCGATCTTTTGTCGATTAAAATCGGCTCTGATCGTCCCACCACCGCATCCTCTGAAAACGCAACTAAACATCCTCCACTTCGTGCATCTTCGGGGATGATCCATACGAATTTCGTTGGTTTCTCATTCACTTTTGCTTCTGAAGTGGAGGAGGTATCTGTATTGGAGGAAATTGAGGTACGCCCGATGAAATGATGCAGTTCTCGTTTCTGTGTGAGTGTGCAGGATCCATAGATGAATGAGAGATCACCCGAGAAGGCGGAGGTGAGGTAGGTGATGTGGATGTTGTGGAGGGAGTTTGTGGATATGTTTGTGAGTGGGCGGAAGGAGATTTGGTGGCCTGAGCTCGAGCTTGATTCGGAGGGTGTTGCGGTTGTGAGGAGGGGGAGGAGAAGAGTCAGAAGGCTGATTTGATTGAGGAGCCTCATCTTGATTTGCTAACTTTGAAGAGAAACGTGAGAAATGCCGCAGATCAAGGCAATTGATTCTTTTGATAAAATGCTTCCTGCTCAGCTTCAAGTCTGAAATCCTCAAATCCAACACAACCTCGGATACTAGCAGTTTATATACTCCAACTTTGAGCCCTACACAACAGAATGTAAGCAGCTCAACCTCCGCATAGACTACATCCAAGAAGGGAAGGCAGTGTACAAGCATATCTTGGCGATACCTGTCAAGCCGTCACATAAGGCTTCGTACACACGATGACATGGATTGATTTACGTACCTCCGTACTCTATTATACATTCTCCAAAGAAATTGCGAGTTGAATGCTTGAAGTCGCAAAGCCTGCATCTGTAAGGCTACCAGTCGTAAAGCCCAGCAAATCAGTTCGCAGGGTTTCATTCTGTTGGAGGATTGAACTGCGTAGACCTATGCTTTTTAGTATGTCATTCCTGTATCTTCCATGTCCACCATTCAGTCGTAACGTTTTTTGGCTCACGAAGTTACCATAACTCACTTGTCCTTTCTTAATTACCTCAATCTCCAACCTTCAACCTTCAATCCAGCCCAAGTATCCAGTACGCAACCCCCCCAAGACTTCCCAAGCAATCCCTTACCATTCCCCTACGCAACCCGATCCACCTCACTCTTCTCCCCCACCCTACAACAAAACAGAAATCGGACAATTCATCCTCCCGCTTTACATACCTGCGCATCTGTAATCCTTTCAGCACTCCCTTCCCATCCGCACACCCGCAAAAATTCTTCGAAAAACACAAGGGGGAATTGATGATCGACCAGTAAAATATGCACGAACAAGCTGCGGCGCATACATGATCTAAACTGGCAGGTCGCCTGGATAAAATAATACTTGTAAATGCGTAATGCATAATTGGCTTGGCGCACTTGTGTCACCATAACTCGCGAGCAAGCATCAAAAGTCAGGCAGGCAGGCAGGCAGGCAATCGCCCGGCTGTGGTAGAGTACCCTACTCCGAAGGTGGTGCTGTTCAGTTCAGCTCAAAAGGTGGTGGCCGTCTTCGAACTCACCGAGCAGGGAACAAAACGCATATCGTCTTACAACGTATATTCCAAGGCAGCCTTGCGTATTCGTATGAGGTTTGGTGATAACATAATTACATACCGAGTAGCATGCTTTCGATCAAATGTTATACACGCAAAATTGTCGAAATCAAAATCGAAGAAATGTTACATCCTTATCTTCAGAATACGCGTATCTTCAAATATCTGTTAGCCAAAAAGAGAAAGAAAAAAGACAATGCGGCGCGGTTCATGATGTGCTTCTGGGGGTTGCGTTAACAGAATACGCCACCTTCATCTCCATCTAGCTCAAAGACGAAATCTTCAAGTTTCTACTACACGCAAAAGATCAAACGAACGAACAAACCGCATCTCCTAAGAACACTGTACAAAGGAAGCTGAAATCAGATGCATAAGCGGCGATAAATGGAGAAAGGAAGATAAGAGCAAGAGACCGGGTACAGTATCAGCGATGAAGCACTTGCTGTTTGTTGCAAGGGGAAGCAGAGAAAATAACACCGTCCATTTCAAAAAGGCTACATACAAGAAGCGAGTGTTTTAAATATCTACTCTTATCCATCCAAGTACCCAACTGACTCATCCACAACATTCTCACTCTGCATTTCTGCACTTCTTCCCTAAACACTCCCACGTTATCCCATTTCTTGCAAAAAAAATCAATGCCCCCATCCCCTTTCATATCCCCATCCGCGTCCCATTCGCGCCCTAAAAATCAAAAATTATCAAAAGATCCATGTGCGCCAAAACCTGCAAATTGCCCTCTCCTATCCCTATCCAGAACGCAAACTAGCTTCTTGGTTCTCGAGACCTCAGCGCTGAGGACTCCTCTCAGGACTTCTCTCAGGCGTACGATCTGGAGTATGTCTTCTCTCCATATCCTCCACCATCTCCAAAACCTTTGACTTCCCCCTCCCGGCCGGACTCCTACTCGGTCTCGGTTTCACCAAACTCTCCTCATCCATCTCTGCCCTCAGAAACTCCCTTCCCTTCCCCCTTTCTCTCCCTATTATGACTTCTTCCGGCGAGATTGCCAAGAGATCTTTATCCTTCTGTTTCTCCTTCTCTCGTTCCAAGACATTATCGTGAATGACGCCTAGAAGATCGCGTTCTCTCTTCTCCTTCTCTTTGCCCTTCCCACTTCCGCCTTTACTTCTCAAACTCGCAATGTCACTTCCATCATCTTTGAAATCATGGTTGACGACTCTCAACTCCCCCTTCGGCACAGTAAACATGACTTGCACCACTCTATTCTGCACCGCTTGTTCGATATCCCAATCTTCATCTGTGCCATATCCTTGGCTACTACTTCCAAACGTACTCAGCCTGCCTCCATCACCAACACTAGCACGATGAGATGCCTCGACCACACTATCCTCCCAATCACTCCTACCCTGTTTCCGTCTCCAAAGCGTCGCACTAGACCCTCTTCTCGGATCTAAACCACCCGGTTCATCCAAACGAATAGGCGAAAGATCACGACTTGGCACGGCTTGAAACTCAGGCTGATCATACTCATCATCTGAATTCGCAGCGAAGACTTTGCGAATACTGCCGAGCCAACCGGTGCCACGAGTGAGTTTTCCCAGACCCGAATTTGCTGCTTTGGTTTTGGAGGGTGAGGGTGGGAGGATTTCGTGGTGGGAACGAGTGGGGGAGTTTTGTCTGCTATCGAATTCTTCTGGGCGGGGGAGGAGACCTTCACCTTCTGCTTGGAGTGCGTGGAAACTTGTTTGCGCGGTTGTGAAAGAAGATGTGGTGCTATCTGAGCTTTTAGGTGCTGGTGGATGGCCGCGAGAGTCGAAGACAGTGGTTAAGCTTGTGCTGGGAGCAGTGGAGGCAGCGGCAGGAGCAGAGAAAGGACTCATCGCGGTACTGATGAATCCTCGCAAGGAATTGCTTCGATTAGAGCTTGATCCAGACCTTGAAACTGACACTGCCGAGATGGCAACACTTCGTTCACTGAGATTGCTTGCTGTTCGACCACTGTCTTCCTCGCCTGAAATGGAACTGACAGTGCTTGCTGCGATCAATTGTGCTCGTCGTGTGGGAGATATTCTACCGGCATTTGAGTGAGAGCGTTGCTGTGCACTCATAATTGCATCTGCTGCTGCCCAGTCCGAGACCCAATCACGAATCTCTCGCTCGCGTGAGCGGGTTGATGCTTCCGTCTCAGCGACGCTCAAGCTTCGATTCAGCATCCGGACTGGTTGAGATTGGCTTGGACCTGGGTCTCGGAATGGATCCGACTGGCGTTTGACGTCTGCTCCTGTTGGCAGGGCACCTGACATACCCATGCCTTCGTTAGATCTCCGCGAATCTTCTTCATCGGCTTCATATATTGGATGGATTGGGCCTGCTGTTCCAAGGCTGTTGGTCCGACCGTGGCCAGACACTGGATTGAAGTCGTAGTTTGGTGTAGGTTGGTAGTTTCCTCGTGAGCTCCTAGAGTGTAAAGGCTTCCTAGGAATTTGCTTTGGTGGACTTGGGTAAGACCCATTATATCCTTGCTCGTGAACTCCGGAGTTGAGATTCTCATAGCCAGCCGCGGCACTGTTGGAATCGTCAATCGGCTCGTCTGTCTCTCGTTGTCTACCGCTCCATCCACCGTTGGTCCAAGGGAAACCACCACCTCGTTGGCCTGTTTCTCCGGTTGGCGAATAATCATTAGATGCCGCGATACTCAAAGCATTCAGATCTTTCTCCCGTTCATTCCTCCTCCTCAGACGACGGCTATACCAGAGGAAGACCAAGATGGCACCAACAATTGCTAGCAGACCCAGACCGACTCCAACACCGATTCCCAAGTTTTTCGATGTTTTCGCATAGTTTGATTGGCCTTCCGCCTTTGCCGTATTTGTTGCGATTTGAGCGGCATAATTTGGATTGGTATATTGCTGTACCCATGTCATACTGGTCACATTAAAGAACGATGCCTGGCTCGAGGCTTGTCTTTTTGTTTTCTTGGATGAGATCTCATACCCTCCAAGGACCATCATGATATTCCCAGGTAGCAGAACCGCTCCGTGGCCATATAAACTAGGAGTGGTAGGTTGAGTATCAGGAATAACCCATCGCCAGTCTCCGTCTCCACCAAATCCAAAACCGAGATTTAGTATAGCCAGTTGTGGCTCTGCAGCTTGTCCAAGATCGCCAACCCAGCCTCCATAAACAATGAGCTTTGAACCATCCTCGCTCAGAATGGCCGTATGTCCAGATCGGCTATCAACTTGACCAGCTGTAGACTTTACAGTCAGTTCGGTATTTCCGTTCAAGCCTATCGCAGGATTAACCACAACAAAACTCCAACTCTCTTGCGGCAGACTCCAAATTGCGACTTGGCTTGTATTTATGAATGCCGTTTGGGTATGACCTCCTACCAAGACGAAACTTTGCTGTTGAGTCATGATTTCTGAGCCGTTGGAGTATGTTGGAGTCAGACCAGTGAAAGTAAATCCTGCCTCTGCAATGGGCGGGCCTCTGCTTGTTGGCATACCAATCGTATACTCATTGGCTAATGTAGGAGCGAGCCGTCGCATACGGTTTGAGTAGGAAGCTGCGGACTGCGCTGTGGATACCGTTGCATTTGATTCTGGACACATTCCACCAAAAATGTAGATGTTCGTCTGAGAGTCATTGCCATTGACATAAGTCGAGAAGCTGAACGCGTTGGAAAGGTATGCCGCGCCAGGCGCGGATGAACCTGCCACTTCTCGACTAGGTTTGGTTGTCTGTTGTTTCCACGTCCCCGTCCCCTTTGCACCCGTGGTCGAGATTGTATATCGCCATAATTCTGCTGTTGTTTTCCCACAAGAGCCAGCGTAGACAGATATTCCACCTCCAGCTGATAGCGCCGGCGAAAAAGTATCGAATTCGCTTTGGATAAATGGCAGATCAGATGTAAGCGTTTGGACGGGTAGATTCGAGGTCGAGATCGTGGAGGAGATGTTCAGGGAGACCAATTGAGCTTGGGGGCCAGAACCCGATGGGCGGAAGATATACGCAACATCTGGACTCGACGAGGAGTTGTCTGGGAGAAGTACGATGGTAGGAGTATATGGTAGAGATTGCGAGGAGATCGTTACGAAAAGAAGAGATAGGGTCCCAATGAGGACACCTGTGGTGGTCGAGCCTCTCATGATGTTCGCTGTTTCGCTGTTTGCTGTTCGCGGATCGTTCGTGGTGGAGTGCGTGCGCAGGTCTTTGGTCCCAATTACATCGTCATTTGGCCTGAGGTCCGGACTGTTTGTTGATGTTGAGGATTCGAGATTCGCTTCGTCGCAAGTCCGAAAACTCAAGAGCACAGCTCTCTCGTCCTATTCCTTCAAAGCTGCAGAAAAACTAGTACGAATAAAAGAGGCCAGAAGACAAGATCAACAGGTCAACAGATTGCAAAGCTTCGAGGGGATGCTTAGACCACAAATGCGACCTTGATTCTAGGATGGATGGGGCAAGGAATAAACAGACCCTCCGTCTAGCCGAATTGATCCACCTCAGCCGTTCGGGCTCACCTGGATTGAGCCAATGAGAGTGGTGAAAGACGATTGTTGGGTCCAGATGCGCCTTGTTTTGTGTTAAACGCGCAACCAGGGCCGTTGGTATGGCAACGACGCCGAGCCAAGCATTTCACCTGATCGCCACTTCAAAGGATCGTATGTTCCTGAGAGAAACATGTTTGGCGACAATTTTGATGTTTGGAAGTTTGGGAACATTTCCCGAGAAGGAGGGAGAGAATGATGGCGGTTGTGAATGTGTGGTTGTTGATTGCGTTTGCTTGTTCTCATCCGAAGGAAGAATGGGAAGGCGGTTGAGATGGCTTGGCATGGATCTGGGCTCCATGGCGGGGTAGCTTGCTTGCTTGTGATGCTGAACGAGCTCAACCCACTTTCGAGTGCCGCTGTCAATTCGAAAATGGGGCAATTCAGAACACAACTATAATAATCTATTTATTAAAACAAGCAGCAAGAGAATGTACAGAACAGTACTGTCGCAGGAGAACAACGTGTTCATTGGAAGTCATAGCATGAAGGCGACCGAAAAGTCTAAATATTTTTGGTCACAACGTTTTTCACCTGGTTGAGGTGTTGCAGCGAGTAGATCGAGGTTAAACTTTCCAATTTCCAAACATTACAATACTGCTTCATCATTAAATCATCATAAAATTTCATTTAAAATCAATTCCTTAACAACACCTCCCAAACCAAATCACTCCCTGGAAAATCCATAATAACCACCCCCGTCGCCCTCCCGTTCCCCTCCCTCAACCACTTCCCCGTCCTGTCATTCATCCCCAGCACCCTCCCATCCCTCGTGCCCGCCGCAACCTCAATCGGCAAGACATAAACACTCCCACTCAAATGCCCCAAATACAATCTCCCATCATCCGCCTCTATCCCCATCGCCGCCCTCTCCAGCCCTTTCACAATCGCATCGAACTTCTCATCCATCCCCGCGTGGAGATCTGGGATTACATAATGATCTTGAATGGAAAGCAGAGGGGAGTCCCAATGAACTCCGAATTCAGCTGGTTGAGGACCGAAGTTTTGGAGAATGAGGAGTTTGCCGCGGAGCTCACCGAGCGTAGGGATTGAGGATGGTCCTGGGTGTGGTGGTATCCAGAGATGTTTTGCGCTCCCTCGGGCGGTGCGAGTGTCGTTGAAGCGGTAGCGATTGAAGGCCGTGATGAAGTTTATATTTGAGTTCACTCGATCGACTTCTTCCATCAATCGCATGAGGAGAACTTCTCCTGGATTGGCATCCAAGAAGCGATAGAATGCCGTCAAAACATCGACGTAGGAGTAGCCGGTTGGTGAGATGCCATGGAAGATGAGAAGTTCATTGTTGACGAGACGAGCGCGGATATCGAACATGCGTATCCCGGAGTTGAGAAGCGTGTCGAGATGATGGTTTTGACATTGAGATATGGGACCGCTGTAGAAAGATGTCATGGTATCGTGTGTTCCTGGGATTGAGAGGCTGGTGAGTTTGCGTGAATCTGGGAGAATGGTCATCCATCTTCGCGCATTGAGTCTGTTCACATCGAAGGAGTATGGTGAGTCGTAGCCGAGATATTGTCCGCTCAATCCCTTCAGTAATGGCAACTGAGTTGGGGCAGAGATAGTCAGTCCCACGAGACTGATGGCCAGCCCGAGGATGGTCGAGGACCGCATTTTGTGTCGCCGATTGAACAAAGGTAAAATCGTAACGACGTAACTCGTAGAGGTGCTACTCAATTGTAACCTTATCCTTATGCCATCGCATGTTATCCCTTCACTCGCATATTTGCATCATGACGAATTCGCAGCCATATGCGTAAGCGGTCACCTTGGCGGCTGAATGAGGCTCTTCACGAAGCCACGAATCCTCTCTCCACCATTCCAGATGCACGCCTGCCATTGGTTGGCCATTTCGCTATCAAGCCAGACGATCACGTGAAGGTATACATGCAGGTACCAAGAACTTGGCCAATTGACTTGCGAGAACGGAGACAACGGGTACAACAGATACGAGGAATACAACTCTATTTCGAGCTTTTGAAAGGTGGTGTTGAAAATCCTTATCTTCGAAAACTTCTACGAGGATCAATTGGGAAGTTATTCTCTTCAACCCGGAGCAAATTTGCCTCAACCGTGTTATTGAAGGGATCCGTCTTCCTGCCAATGCTCGGTAGAAAGATATCCATCTGGGCAAACATGGGAATCTGACCAAACTCGGTTCAGATCTTCGCCGGTCCGCTTGGTGCTATTTCTGGGGTAATTTGGCAAACCGAGATGAGCTTTTTCATTATTCCCCGAAGCCTTGACGATGAAGTCGAACGAATATGCGTCTCCCATTCTATCTCTCAAACTATCCAGAATCTCAGCGATGCAGCGAGAATATATAGTCAATTGATTCCCTGTGTTTTTGGTCGCAGCCACAAAAAAAGCGCCGAACCTTGGCACGATCTTTTCTTGGTAAGATTTGTGCACTTCGTTCGGCACGCCGCCTTTTCCAGGAGAACATCCGCAATTTTTGAGATCCACAACGAAAAGAGGACACTCCATCTCATGCAGCTTGCAACTAGGGCATTTCCAACTTTCCCAGAATCAATCAAGCTCGTTCGTTCGTCCGAAATCGTCGTTGCTTGCTCGCACACCGTACGATACGAAACTGTTGAATCGCCTCGTCCCAGCCCCCAAGAGACGCAAACATCGTCTCGCCGAAAATACAAACAAGTGGGTGAAAACACCCAGCCAATGTAAACGGCAAAAAGGGCTGGTGATTGGTTACAGAAAGACAAGTTGAAGATCCCTGCCTCCCTTGGAAGATCAGGGTCTTTTTGTAGGGAACGGAGGGAGGGAGGCCAATGATTCGCAATTGGCAGCGCGTCGTTGGAACGAATTTAAACCGCCGTCACGGTTTCAGAGCGAGACAGAGAAGTCACATTACAGACGGACGGCGCTCAAATTCTCGCGACTGATGATTGCATCTGCCAATGTTTATCGAAATCTCGCTTGAGCGTTTGGGTGAGAAGTCAGTGCGGTTTTCTTTTTTTATGACGAAGTTTTCTTCTCCGGTAAATAAAACCGCTTGCTTGCCTGAACTCGAGAGAGATGGGGTTTTGTTATTGTGATTGACACGGCTCGAGACGTGCGATCTTTAGTTTTGAGCTCGCCGATTTCTGCTACGGTCCTCGTGCTTGCTCGTGTATGCAGTGGACTGACTGCAGTGGACCGGCTGCTGTTTTGATGGATGATTTGCATTCGAAGCTTCTTGACAGTGCAGTTCTCTCTTGTTAAAGCGCGCCTGCTTGCATTTGCTCCAGCGAAAAAAGAGGGTTTTTAGTAGTACGAGGAAGGCGAGCGAGCACCCTATGTAAGACTTACTTGATTGGCAAGCATTGAAGCATTCCCAAAGAAAAAGTCTCCGACACGAAGAAGGGATGGACTGCGAACCCTCGGGGTTTGTGTAGGAACGGGTTAGGCGAATATTGAAAGTTGACAATGCACACCCAGAGGATGACGACAGGTTTGACGGGATGAGGGGTCTCTGCCCGAGCTTCTTCAATGCTTTTGACTTTTTGGGAAGTCTGGAGATCAGAAAGAGACCAAATCCGTCCTGTCGGCGAGTCGCTCCCTACAAATCAAGGTAAGAATAAAGGATCCATATCAAATGGTCGAGGACGGCAAGCAAGGACTTGCAGAAGTCCGAACTACCTCCTCGAGAAGTAGAGTTCAAGTCTTGTGTGAAGAGGAAAAGTAAACAACACATGCACCCATCTCGCTACGAAACACATGGGCGGCAACTCATCTTTCGACAACAAAGACGACTCGCAAGACGAAGGGTTCTAGAAAAGAGACATCTATTACACTACCAAAGGCTCCACGAGATACCAACAGATGTCAAGCAAGACAAGCGAGCGCCATGGTGAGAACAACGACTCGCAACATGATGGGGACCGCCGCCCTTGTCAATCACGGCACGCACCACATCAGTGCTCGTATGATCGTATCCAAAGGTGCATAACAAATTGTCGCCCAGCGCAGCTCTGGGCCGCCGTAATTTGTTTCTGAGTTGTCGTTGATTTTGGATTTGTTTCAGACAGAGTATCATCGCCAGATTTGCCAGCCCTTCGCCAATCTATGGTTGTGGGCATGTAATTTGGGCTGATATGATCTGGTTTGATTGCCTGCTGAATCATGCCAAACCCCAAACGAATAACTTTGTTTCTCTTTCCTCCTCGTCTTCCCTCCCGTCTCTCTGCACCCTTTGATGAAGATCTGGTTGATTCTTGATTCTCTTGGTTCCTCGCTCCCTCGCTCCCTCGCCCCGGCCTGACTTCGCACGCTAGGCGGGTTAGTGTATTTTCCGGGCATCCGCTAGGCACGCTGCGCACCGAAAGCAACTCGCGTTTCCCCTTGGCCTAGCAACTTTTGGTGCCGCCGTCGCTCATCCTCTTTCAAGCTCCCACCTTGTCAGCCAGACCATTCCACCTTTCCACCATTCCACCTTTTCCACCATTCCATTTTTCGACGACTCCGTATTTCCTCTTGCCCGACTCCACCCACACTCGTTCTTTAGTACTACTACCACTACTACTACGATTACAGCACTACGGTCGTGTTCTTTGTTTCTTTCTCTAGAGCGAGCGTTCTTTCATCTCCTCCCGCCGATTCTCCAACTTCCTCCCTCCCATCTATCCGCCCACTCGACAACTCCCCCAGTGAAATATATCGACACAATCGCAAAGGATATGGATATGCTGGATAGTTAGACGCACTTGGCCGCTAACTCTGACGCTCGCTGCCCTCGTAACCGGGATACCTTGACTGATATCTCTCACCTTCGTTGTTTGCATTTGCATTTGCATTCCGCAACCCTCCCCTGGGCCGATCGTTATTTCGACCGATCTCTACCCTCGACCCAACTTTCTCCTTCTTCAAAGCATAACACCAATTCCTTCGGTGTTTTGCTCCCTCGTCTTCAGGAAAGATGTTCTCTTCATCATGGTCTATCTGTCGCCTGGCAGTCGTACTATTCGGCCTCCTCAACCTCGCCTCGTACGTAAGGGCAGATATTGAGTATTGCTCGACATTCAACACCGCAGATACGAACAAGAGTACGTCAATACCATTCAATTGAGGGCTGCAAGCGGATCAAGCTGACAATTGGCCAGACTCTAGCATCTACCAGTCCCGAGGTCTCTGTACCGGATTCTGCATCCAGAAATACGCCTTTGCCGTGGTACAGTATGATGGGTGCTGGTGCACCAACTACATACCCAGTACGAATACTACTGGATGTACAAGAAATTGCCCTGGATGGCGCTTTGAGACGTGTGGCGGAGTAAATACATTTGGTTACATCCCATTAGAGCTGCAGCCATCAGGCACAAAATCAGCTTCTAGTTCTTCAGCTCCCGCAACATCGGTTAGTCCTTCCCCTAGCATGTCTCCTACTTTATCATTGCACGATACCCTATGCCGCTCGTCTCTGATGATTGCCATTGGCAAACATAATTGACCTCGCGATGACAGGCTCCTATCACGGTGACGGCAAGTCCCGAACCGATCACTACTACTGTCGTAATATCCCCCACTGTTATCACGGTCTCCCCTCCAAGCATATCTGTACGCTCTCGTGCTTGATCCGGGACTTCCCAGTGATTGAAAGCTTGCGAAATTTTGTTGAGCTCTGACTAACTTTGCACAGTCTTCGCGATCCTCAGAAACGACTGATCCACCATCGTCTTCCAGCACGTGGGTCCCAACGCCAATTATATCCCTAGAGACCATCACAGGAGGCCAGCCTGGACAGGTTCATGCCCCTGCGAAGAACATGGCTCTCGATTCATTGGGCGCAATGGGTGCTGCAATCTCCGAGTTGAACTCCCATGTCCGAAAGTCGGCAGCTTCGATAGAGGCTGGAGATAATGGACGGGGAATTTACTTGATCAAGCTAGCAGAAGCTTCCTTGGAGAAACGAGTCGTCAATTCTGAGCTAGTTTCATGGGCCTGTGGTCCTTTTCGTGCCACAATTGAGTATCTTGAAGCTAAGGACGCCCAGTCGAGCAGCGCCGCTGGCTTCGTCATGACAGAGTGGGCATCCAAAATCTTCACTACATTCGACATGCTCACTGATGACGACTCGGAGAAAATCGAGCAAGAGTACGGTCGAATGGCATACCGCATCAGAAACATGATTACTGATCGAACATGGCTATCCACTGAGTACAGTTTCGATCCTGTCGACGCTCATCATGCTCGACTAGCGTATGCCTTGGTGTTACTGAACTCTAGTTTCTGCCAAGCCTTTGGCCGGGTGCTCACAATTCTGCTGACTTCAATGACAAGCGAGCAAGCGACTGTCCGTAGTAAGAGTCTCAAGAGCGTCAACCAACTTCTCGATACAGATCCAGCAATTCTGGATCAAGAACCTGCAGTCATGCGCTTGATCGTCGGATGCTCAAATGATCCTTCAGTGCAAGTCAGAGATTCTGCTCTTGGTCTGCTTGGCAAATGTATCAACCTCAGACCGGCACTTGAAGATGATGTCCTTGACAAATACCTCCTTCCTCGTATCAGTGACTCTGGAGCTGTTGTTCGCAAGCGTGCAATGAAGCTTGCAAAGGACATATACCTACGAAGCCACGACTCTGGCGTGCGAAGCAGAATTGCTGGCCATCTCCTACCTCGAGTCACAGATTTGGACGAAAGCGTCCAGGAACTGGCGCGTCAAACAATCGAAGATGTTTGGATGTCACCTTTCTACCAACCCACTTTGAAGGAGGACACCTCTGCTCAATACAAAATCGCAATGTCCGATCATGTCAATCTGATGATCAAAACCGTTCAACATAACACCAATGTTGCGGTCGTTCTAGACAAAGTTTTGAAAGGCATGCTTTCTCCAGCATCTAAATCTATGACAGCAAATCTACGAGTTTGCAAAGCTTTGGTCGCTACAATGTTCGACACCATCATTGATAACTCGAATAGACAAGGAGATGCGTCTACCTCGGCTCGGGATGCCCTGCGAATTCTCGAGATCTTTGCCAAGTCCAACAACAAGCTGTTCACACCTGAACAAATCCATCTCTTACAGCCGTATCTCTCAAACTGCCAGAATGGAGATGATATGACCATCTTCCGCTCTATTGTCATCATCTATCGACATGTTCTCCCAAATCTATCCAAGGCCCACAGTAGCTTCCTTTTCGCCACTCGAACGTCTCTGGTCTCTACAATCGGACGCTTTCCTGCTCGCGTTGTTGAGGATGTCGTTGCGTGTCTCTGGATCATCAGCGAGGTTCTTGATGATTTGCGCCATCTTACTTCTGTGGCTGTGTCATCTATTCAGCGTATTCGACAACTTGACAATGTGAATTTTGCTAACCCTGCCCATGCTACTGATATGAGGAAGATTTGCAAACTCTTGAGTGTCGTCGGAATCGTTGGCAAGTATTGTGATTTGGACTCCCAAGGCGAGACAATCAAAGCTGCATTTCCATCTTGGAGATCTGGGTCAGTTTCCAAGTTGATGTCTGACACATTTGCTCCATTTGCTCTTGCTGGCCAGCCGCTGGAGTTAAGGAAGGCTGCCTTAGATGCTATTGGCATGGTCTGTCAGTCTTGGCCCAAGAACTTTGCAAACGCAAATATCAAGACAACATTCAAGGAGGTGTTTCAGTCACAGACCTCGGATTTGGAAACGATCATCTTGAAATCTTTCAAGGACTTTCTCTTACGGGAGGAAAAGCGTTCGGAAGCTGGAAGTGATGGGATGCCAGGAACTGCCTCTGATCCTTCTGCGAAATTAGGTGTTATGGGTGGGGGTCAAGGCGATGGAATTGCGCTCGGGTTGGCACAAGAATTCTTGGATTTCATCAAGGCAATTGCCGTGAAAAGCAAAGATGACCAAGCTCTACTTGCAACGGAAGTAATTGCAAGCATCACCAGACAAGGCCTAGTTCATCCGAAGGAGTGTGGTCCTACCATGATTGCTTTGGAAACCTCCTCAAATCCGAAAATCGCTGAAGTTGCTTTCCAAGAGCACCGCAGTGCCCATGAAAAGCATGAGACCATCCTTGAGAAGGAGTACATGACCGCTGTGAAAATGGCTTATGTCTATCAACGAGATGTCATAGATGACACTCATGGTGCCACGCTGAATCCATTCGCTTCAAAACTTCACCTCTTGATTGAGGTGCTAAAGATCAGCAAGCCGAAGAATCGAAAACGGTTCTACGATAATCTTTGTTCTCGTCTCGACTTCCCTGCCAAGATGGATGTTAAGAAAGATCTTCCCCACCACCTCGAGTTCTCACAATTCATCATTGAGAACATGGCATTCTTTGAGTATGCAACCATAGATGAACTCCTCTCTGCTGTTGCCGCTATGGACAGAGTGGTCAACTCAACTGGGACCGCCATACAACATGCTATTGAAACCGAAATCTTCCATCTCACTATTGAACAACTCTCCCATGGCGAACAAAATGGCACATCTCAACAATTACAGCCAACCATCGATCCCATACGACTGTGCCAGCTCACGGCATCATCAATGATGCTCTCCAATCTCTGGGCGACCCGAACATACCTCCGTCGCCAATACGGACTTGTCACCAATCAAGGCAAATTCAAAGGCGTCGCCAAAGATCTCAACAAAGCTCCGATGCGAGTTCCAGGTGTTAACGGTGACAAGTACTGGGAAGAAATTGGCCTGACAATGTCAGCGCTCGAGTCTGAAGAGTCTATGATCCGTCAATGCCGCGCATTCGTCGACGTTCTGAGCATCGACGCCGATTTCAAACTTGCAGCCGAAGCAGATGAGGAAATTGAGAGACGTATGAATACGCCCAGTGATAACGAGGATGCAGGAACACCGGGCCCACCTGGCAGCGGTCGAGGACGTAAGCGCAAAGCTGGTGGCAATGCAGGAGCTGGTAGTCGCAAGAAGCGAGCCAGATCATCTTCAGTCGGACCTCGTTAATGAGGACGACTAAAGAGTTCTACAGCTGGTGGAAGACGAGAGAGTGCCGAGAAGAGTGATGATGGCGAGGATCGGAATTGATCTGATCTGACCTGAATTTGATTTGGGCTGGACCAATAGCTAGATAGGCTTCTGGGAGTATATATGGCGAAGGCTATCATTTTATGGGCGTTTTATGGATGGCATGGATGGATGGGAGGGACAAATGGTGTTTCTGGAGTTGCATCTCCGAAGGCTGGGCGGCGTACAGTATAATAATAGAAGCAACCTGCTATTGAAAGAAAGATAGTGCATGGGAGATAGCCACGCCATCATCATAGCGAATTAGTTGCTGATATATTAATTTGATCACTATTTTAAACTTCATTTATACCGTTTTAAGGAGAGATTGAGGGTTGTTTGTGTGTGATAGAGTAGGTGAATGTCGAATGGTAGCTGACCTCGGTTGTCCCACAAATTCACCGTACAACGCATACTCTTGATTCGTTTAGCAATTGTATCTTGAGTGATATCTACGCTTTCTCTTGAAAGAGTCCCGTCTTCAGTAGCAATTCATTGTCCCCATCTACTTCGACGTAATCTTGTCGTCTAAATCAGAAAGAAATGAACTCGCAGAACAGAGTTCAAGACACCTAACTCTCCTAGTCATGCATTCAAAAACACACACACGGGAGCAAAAGTTTGTACAAGAATCAAGATAACACTACTGTACTGTACTCTGCACCCTGAAAAAATCTCGAAGATGGGACCGGCTACAGTAGGCACCTAGGTACTGCAAGATGCGCTTGCGATCTCCATGTTTGGTCGACTCAAGGCTCGGTTTTGATTCGGGATTTTTACCCCACGACGGTTCGAAGACCCGGCACTCAGGATGGAGACGGCACGTAGGAACGGGTCAGTATTTTTGACGACAAGTGGAATAGCCAACCTGCTGAGAAAGGGAGGTAGGTTTTTAGTCCCTGGTTTTGGCATACTGTATTATCATTTCGCGGTGATTTGAGAGCATTTGAGACTTTTCATAGATAGCTTGGTGTGAACGCTTAGGCACACTACCTAATCCTGAGTAAGGTACTACCTGATCGTTCAATCCTCCACTACCGTGATGTCGTATTTGGATCGAATGCCCGATCTTTAATGTACGCTCTTCCAATTGTAAGATCGCACTGAAGTACCACTCGTTGGGATGGTGGTCAGATATCTCGATAGATTGGTGTAGATTCTCAAATTTAACCGAAAAACGTCAATATTACCCCTGAAATTTATGAAGTAGCATATCTGAATTATTTTGTTTAGCAAGGGTGAAAATAGAACTCCAATCTGAGTTTCGAAGATTCGAAGAGTTATAAGGTCACGCTGATGTTGTGTGTTTGAAGTGTAGGCATCATTAGCCATGCCCGGACCATTTGGTCGGCAAGTGTAAGATCCGAATATGAAGTATAATTGGTGCTCAATAATTCGACCCGACTCCCATTTGCAAGAAGCCTCTACAGCATCTACTGTGAAAGATACACTAGACATATCAAACATATCATAAACAATTCTTCTACGGTTTCGTTTTCTCCGTTTCTATCATCAGATCATTGTTGGCATCGACTTCTTCGTTTTCGTGTGGACCTGTCTCGGCGAACGATTCTTTTCGGAAACCCCTCCCGCTGGGCGGATTTAGTCGTGTGGCTTGGCAACACTTTGTCGCATGTGTTGGGATCAAGAAGTTGTTCCATTTTACACGCTGACGATCACCTCCTTTGTTAATTTTGCTACTTTCTTTCCACCAGATTTCTTCACAAAGGCAACAAAGGCAAACGCTTGCGTCGTTATCTAGAGCCTTTCCTGGTCACTGGATCCTTCTCTCGTCTCAACCGTCCTCACACCCAACTTTGGCAGACAAAAAACGCTTGCGCCATGGGGCAACTGGACACTTTGGACATTCTTGTCCTAGCCGCTCTCCTCGTTGGATCGATCGCATACTTTACAAAGGGCTCGTACTGGGGCATAGCAAAGGATCCGTATGCAAGCACATATGCTGCTGCCAACGGCAGCAAGGCAGGCAAGACCAGGAACATAGTTGAGCAAATGGAGAGTTCCGGCAAGAATTTCGTCGTCTTCTATGGTTCGCAGACCGGCACCGCAGAGGATTACGCCTCTAGGCTCGCAAAGGAGGGCAAGAGCAGATATGGGTTGGAGACCATGGTGGCTGATCTCGAAGAGTACGATTTTGACACTTTGGACACCATGCCTGAGGATAAGGTTGCGGTGTTCGTTCTGGCGACCTATGGCGAGGGCGAACCTACGGATAATGCGGTGGATTTTTATGAGTTTATCACTGGCGAAGATGCGGCGTTTTCCAACGGCGCAGAACCTCCTCTTGAGAACTTGAACTTCGTGGCTTTTGGTCTCGGTAACAACACTTATGAGCACTACAACACCATGGTCCGAAATGTCACCAAGGCTCTGGAGAAACTCGGAGCTAAGAGGATTGGCGAGGCTGGAGAAGGTGATGATGGTGCTGGTACCATGGAGGAAGATTTCTTGGCTTGGAAGGATCCTATGTGGACTGCTCTGGCCGAGAAGATGGGCCTGGAGGAACGCGAGGCCGTTTACGAACCTGTCTTCGGTATCACTGATCGAACCGAGTTGAATAAGGAGACTCCAACTGTCTATTTGGGAGAGCCAAACAAAATGCACTTGGAAGGAACTGCTAAGGGTCCATTTAACTCTCACAATCCATACATCGCCCCAATTCTGGAATCCAAGGAGGTCTTCACAGTCAAGGACAGAAACTGCTTGCATATGGAAATCGATATCAGTGGATCCAACCTCTCATATCAAACCGGGGATCATCTTGCTGTCTGGCCAACGAATTCAGGAAAGGAGGTTGATCGATTCCTCATGGTTGCTGGCCTTCTCAGCAAGCGAGACGATGTTGTTTCTGTTAAAGCTTTAGATCCTACTGCCAAAGTCCCTTTCCCAACACCTACTACTTACGATGCGATTGTCAGATATCACATGGAAATCTGTGCGCCCGTCTCTCGTCAATTCATTGCAACACTGGCCCCATTCGCGCCAACTGAAGCCGCAAAGGCTGAGATGACCAAGCTCGGAGGCGACAAGGACTACTTCCATCAAAAGATTTCCAACCGCTACTTCAACATCGCTCAAGCTCTCGCTGCCGTTGGTGGTAATGAGACTTGGTCATCTATTCCATTCTCTGCTTTCATCGAAGGTATCAACAAGGTTCAGCCTCGTTACTACTCGATCTCTTCATCTTCGTTCGTTCAGAAGAAGAAGATTTCCATCACAGCTGTTGTCGAGTCCATTGATATTCCCGGTAGAGAGGATGCGCTTAAGGGCGTAACCACTAACTACCTCCTCGCTCTTAAACAGAAGCAACATGGCGACCCTAACCCAGATCCACACGGCCTAACCTACGAAATCAACGGTCCCCGCAATAAGTACGACGGAGTCCACGTCCCCATCCATGTCCGCCACTCGAACTTCAAGCTCCCCTCCGACCCCTCCAAACCCATCATCATGGTCGGCCCTGGCACCGGCGTTGCACCCTTCCGTGCATTCGTACAAGAACGAGCAGCGCAAGCCCTCGCGGGCGAAAACGTCGGCCGCACAATCCTCTTCTTCGGCTGTCGCAAAGCCAGCGAGGACTTCCTCTACTCCGACGAATGGAAGCAGTACGGTCAGGCGCTTGGCGACAAGTTCTCGCTCATTACGGCCTTCTCGCGCGACGGACCAAAGAAGGTTTACGTGCAGCATCGCATTCAGGAGCACGCCAAGGAGGTCAACGAACTCTTGCTGCAGAAGGCATACTTTTACGTGTGTGGTGATGCCGCCAATATGGCTCGTGAGGTTAACAGTCTGCTGGGCAAGATCATCGCCGAGCAGAGAGGCATCCCAGAGTCGAAGGCTGAGGATATCGTTAAGAGCATGAGAAGCGCGAATCAATACCAGGTACGATCGCTGAGCCCCAGAAGTTCACCCCTTCAAATTTTTTCTTTTTCTTTTTTTTTATCTTTCTCTCCCCGCCTCCCCTCTTTGGTTTATTTTATTTATTTCTAATGTCTGTTCTCATTTTTCTTCCCCCGATTACCGAATGAACCCGTACTCTGGTTATGCACAACAACAGATTTGGTAGGAAAAGTAGACAAGGTCCGCTTTTCGCTAGGGTAATTGTCTTGATCACATTTTTTCTTCTTCTCTCTGCCTCCCCTCGCTCGCTTCGCAACAAGGGGCAATAGCAAGGAGTAATCTGTGAAGAAGCAAAGAAAATAATTACTAACACACAATTTTCTTTCTCCGCTATAGGAGGACGTCTGGTCATAAAGCACCCAACACACACCGCACCTAGCCGTAAATGTGTACATCCAGCACAGCACAACGAAACCCTAAAAGGGGGTCAGAAAAGCGAAACATGAAAAGAGAGACCACGCTACCATCGTTTTTCTTCTTCTCTTGCTCTCTCAAACACTTCCTATCAACTGGAATTGAATCACTCACCATACGCCTACACCCTCTCACCTGACATTTCCCCCTCTTTGCTCAGCTTGCTTTGCACAACCGCACCCCTGTCGACAGGCCCTTGCTGCCCAAGCTCGTTCCTGTTCACTCCAGAAACTGAACTTCTCTTCCGTCATCATGATCACGATTCGTATTCTTTCGCATGGAACGAGTCGCATCGCTATCGCATTTTTTCTGATATCTGGCATGCATGCTCGCACGGCGTTTTTGAAAGTCTCCCTTCCTCGTCATTCTCGGCGGAGGGTTTTTAGATTAATGGTTCGGACATGATATGAGAATTTGAGACTGTTTTGAGAAGCTTTAGAGTGGTGCGTTGGTCTCGGTGGTGATGGTGTTGTTGTTGTTGTGCTTTTGAGAGCGCGCAGCAAATGGGAGCGGTTACTCTTATACTTAGGATAGACAGTTGCGCACTTCGCAAATTATAGCAAATGACATAGACCTTTTTTTCTCAACAACAAACGGAGAGCAGCTGCAGACATTTATGTGGGGATGGACTCACTGACAAGTTACTGTACTGTACTTGCTATCCTATATACCTTCTCCGTTTTGCCACAACCAAATGGCTGTAGTCCACTCGTCGAGGGAGGTGGTGGTAATTTTGAATTGGTAATTGCATGAACTATGGAGGTCTGTTTTGCAGCTGGGAAGAATAACATTGTTGTCTCGGAATAGTGCACGAACAGGTTGAATGTCGCTGCTGCCCCCTTGTAAGGGAAGGGGTTATGTTTCGGTCAATGTTGGTGGCTGCGGGCCGGATCCGATGCCAGTGGCTCATAGCAAACGAGAGAATCGGGGCTGAGCATGTCTGGTGGGTGGTGGCTTTTGTTCTGTTGCAGATGATTGACGGGAGAGGCTCGCTTCGTTGATGTCAGGGACCTTGGGGTGATCTGTTCTCCCGCTGTGTGTGGGGAACGACTACTGGATGAAGTCGAACACTGTAAACCTAATTTGACTGCAGCAAGAAGGTTGTCAGCCCTAATCAGACGACCAAAGTGTGTAGATGTTTTCATGAAGATTAGAGATGTTGTCCTGGGTCTCCAACTCACCAGATTTATTCACGGACTTATGGGAGCGGTCAAAGTGTCGATGACGGCTCTTCCCATGGACATTTGAATCGGTGCGCCGACTCGCCGTTTGGAGACAGATGATTGCTTTTTCCAACTAGGGCCTCACCAGGATATGTACGAATGTCCCTCTGTGGGCTGCGGGAACGCCATCTTGATAGTTATTGGCTTGGATGCTGAAGAATCGTTTCCGGCGAGTAGAGCGGTTTTCTGTCCAAATCTGTCAGCAGTCTGGAAACTCTTGAGAGCTTCTGCTGCCCTCCCTCAGTTCGACAGCTAGCCTTCTACACCGCCGTTGCAACTACATATATGTTGCTGGCATGGTTGCATTGGGTTGTCCTCCATCTGAGGGGTTGGGCAGTAGAGGTGTTGAGATATTAAGTCGCCTGGCCAGAACATGTTCAAAGACGAAGGTTGATTGGAAGGCCCGTGGAAGAAGTTCTCCGGAAATACGTCGAGCTGGGTCAGGGAGATTGCTCGAGTCTGTTTGTAAGTTAGTCTCATCAGATGTCACTTCTCATATGGAAACGCAACGGTACCGTACCTCATTGGCGCTGCTTCTATCATTCCTATTCTCGAAGACAGGTGCATATTTGATTTTCTGCCTCGCTGTCTGCGGTTGTTTTCCGGGCTTCTGCAGTAGCAGGGTTCGTTTCGAGGATGGAGTCGGGAAGACCTCTGTTTGATGTCTGGGCTTTCGGGTGATCTCTTTGGTTGCTCGAGTGCTTGCTTATTCTGTCGTAATTGCTTGCAGAATCTCGGAGGCGTTATGTGGATGTCGATCTGGAGAGATCTGGGAAGTATAAGCAACGGCCGGCTCGTGGTCCCCAAGATCCTTGTGCAGATGAATGCAGAGGATATCTTCATAAAAGAAAGTTGCCTGCCCCTCGTAGAAGTCTTGTTGTCGAAAGCCTCTCTATCTCTGAGTATCAATATTTTCTTCCCTCCTCCCAGCTCCAATTCCTCCTTGCCAAACAGGCTTATGTGTTTTTGTTGAACGTCGACGGCGACTATTGAAGTGTGTAAGATTAGGAAGACAATTGGCATCGATTATTCGTTCACCTGTACGTTGGTTATTTCGTCGTTGGATCACGGCTATTGTTGTTGTTGTTGCCTTGGTTTGATTGCGATTTTGAGTTGTGTCGTTGAGGTGGTGGTTGTTGTTGCTGTTGCTGTTGCTGTTTCGTGGGTGAATTTTGCAAGAAGTCGAGGTGCTGCCTCCCTCCTAAGTATATTATTGGCACCGACACGGTTGTCCCTGCTGGCGACACTTCACCTTTGCACCGACCTCCCAACTTATCTCGCACTCGCTCACCCCGACTCTTTCTCTCTCCTTTCTATTTTACCAACAACAATCCCCATTCCATTCCCAACGTCAATCACTACGACTACTTCCATCTCTGGCTTGATAGCACCACTCTATCTTCTAGAATTCCCCTCGCTACTCGATCATTCTCTCCCACATCGTTTCCCAGACGTTTGAAGGCGATCGATCTCGTTCTCAACCCTTCTTGGAACCTCAACGACATTGCAAAATTGCTTCTTTGTGCAGTCTTTTGCAGGTGAGCAATATGCCTTCTTGCTTTTCTATCTTCGCGTGCAATAGCTAATCTTTGTTACCCAGTTCATTACTTCGCAGGCTCTACAACGTCAAAGATAGCCCAGTGTCAGACATTGTGAGTACTGTGCCGCAACTTGTCTACCCGAATCCCCTCGATCTTTCTTCTCCCCTTCACTTGCACAACTGCAAATCTCAAGGTTCTTGGTCATCATTGATCTCGACATCCTCCGAGGTCGACAGGCATCCAAATCCCCTCGTCGCTTTCCGTACTCCAACCACTTCACCTTCAAGCTGAGAAAGTTCTTAATCTGTTTTCTCTCACTACATTCCTCTTCTTATCTTTTTCAATCTGCAACCAACTTGACTGACAGCAAGACTGGCAGATCGTCATGTCTTACCAACAGTCATCCAATCCCGAGGCTCCTTTCCCTGCCCGTTCGTCTATCATGTACACTCAACCTCGTGCCAACCGCGAGAATCAGAATCAAACTGCCCCGTTCCATCAGGGTGCTGGTACGGTCCCTCAACACGATCCGGCAATGGCCTCGATCATGAACCAGTTCGCTGGTCTTCCTATGCCATCTGCCAGCATCAACAATCCTACAGGCATGGCTGCGGCTCAAATGCCAATGGCCAGTCAGTACTTCGTTACTGCTGATGGTCAGCTCTTGATGGCACCAGCCAACATGTATCCTCAGCCAATGACTCAAACTGGCGACAACTCTTACAACTCATATCCCGCTGCCATGCCCTACTTTGCAACATCCGCCTACCCAGGTTACATCCCAGGTTACTCTGTCCTGCCCTACACTCCTGGACGTGGTGGCTATTACACTGATCGATCTGAGCAAGGTCACAAGGAGGTTCCAGCTCTGGAGAACCGCCGCGGCTCCTACTCTACAAATGAGTCTGCCCCAGGTACTCCATTCTACGGAGCTGTCTCTCAACAAGGCACGCAAATTGCTGCAGTCGATCGATCTCCATTTGGATCTACTCCTTCTCCCCAACAACTAACCATCCAGCACGCAGACCAACAGCTTACAAAGCCTCTGCGCTACAAGTCTATTCCTATCAACGTTGATCTTGATGGATTGCTTGCTCAACATCCTGCCATTCCTCGGGCTGTTCCTGCTGTCTTCACTCCTCGTGAGAGTATGAGAACCCTAGATCAGAGCTTGTCAAACCCTATCCATGGCAACCGCAATGTTTACATTCGTGGTCTGCACCCTAACACCGATGATGATACCTTGGCTGCCTATGCTGCTCGTTTCGGCAAGGTTGAGACCTCCAAGGCCATCATTGACACTGCCACTGGTGCCTGCAAGGGGTATTTTTTCAGTTCTCCTTCCATCTTTAAACGCCTGCTAATCTATTACAGTTTCGGCTTTGCGAAGTATTTCCAAATTCGGGACTCGGAGCTCTGCATTCGTGGTTTCTTCAAGTTGGGATATGAAGTTGGATTTGCTCGGGTAGCAGACCCTTCCCTGAAGCGGGAAAGCACTTCTAACAAGAAGCAGGAATCGTTCAATTCCAGACTCAAGGCCGAGGGTGACGATGCGTCTACGAATCTTTACGTTTCCAACTTGCCCAAGAACATGACTGAATCAGTAGGTCGTCATAATGCAGTGGGAACTCGATATGCTGACTTTGCCGCAGGAGCTTGGTGCGATCTTCATGGACTACACTGTTAACTCTAGCAGAATTCTCCGTGACAGCCAAAACAACAGTCGTGGTGTTGGCTTCGCTCGGTATGTATTACCTCGTTTTGCGATTGTTTGCATTCCCTAATCTGTGCTAGATTCGAATCTCGTGAGGTTTGTGAAGAGATTATCAAGAAGTTTCATGGACAACCCATTGGTGATGAGGGTCTTCTTCTTCAAGTTCGCTATGCAGACACTCCTGCCCAAAAGGATTTGAAGCGTATTACCACCGAGCGCCGTCAATTTCGTACCAATGAGTACAATGTTGGTGCTTATGGTGCTCCTGCTGAGCTCTTGGGCATGGGAACTCCTGGTCCATCCCCCCTGGGCCTTCGAGCTTCCTCGATCAACTACAGCCTCACGGCAAAAACTGGTGGTGTGTGGAAGCGCGACAGTTCAAATAGGTTAGTATCTCTGCCCTCATCTTTTGAGCCCTGCTAACTATGTCAGCTCTTCGGGTATCCCCCTCTTTAAGGATTATGAGCGCCACCCCAAGGTCGCGATCACCCATCCCAGTCCAAAGGGAAAGGAAAAGTAAACATGCCGCTGCTCCTCATCTTATCGTCCCTTGCTGATCCCGTCATGTAGCATTATTCACAGCATTCCAACCATCTCGGAGGATGGCTCTGCCGATGACGGTATTACTGTTCACTGCGATTCCCCAGTCGTTGCAAACGGTGGCACCTCCACTTCCCCAACACCACGCAAGTCCTGATTATTTTCAACTTTGATTCACATTATCGACACTTGCTGTTGCTTCTAATTTTTCTTCCTTCATCTTTCATTTTTCCAAGCCATGACGACCTCGACATTGTGGCTAAATGATACGCCTCTCTGTCATATGATTTCACGCCTTTACGACTCCCTTCGACTTTTACACAGGTATCAATAAGATAATCGACTAGGAAGCATAGCTACACGTCAACATTCTCTATGTCTCGCCTATCTGGTACTGAGCATCTTTTGAGTCTTGCTTTCCTGCGAGTGGTACATCACAGGAGATCACCTAATGGCTATTTCAAGCAAGGTGGCAGTATTTGAAGTTCGGACATTCGTGGTATAAGAACATAATTTGTGTGTCATCGAGGCTCATGGACGCAGGTATGAAAGTATTGATTGCTTTTCCCTTTGTCAAGTTAGATTTTTTCCTTCATCCTTCGGGTGGGAGTTGACGGCCGGAAAAACTTCTGTAGCATAGATGAACTGATTCACAGAACTTGCCTGTATTTTTTGTGAAGTCGTGACCATGAGTTGTTTAAACATTGATCTTCGAATGCTTTTTCATCTTACCTTTGGGTCTCTCAACCTTACAAATCACGACACCTTGTGAAGTCGCTCAGGATAGTCTCGAGAAGTAGATATTTTAACTGCGGATAATCCAGAAATTGTAAAATATGTATCTTTGTATGGCCTTAATAAGATGATGATCGGGCCCTTTGTTGCACACACGAATTTTGGGAGACTTTCAAATTGGAACATATTTCACTTTTTGTTGCTCAACCGACCAACGATATCTATGTCTTCTCACTAATCTTAAGCTCTTCTATTGATATAGGTATATCATTTCCTAGCGCATCTTTCCTCGTTGGCCCAGTATACTCTTCCTCCTCAGGAAAGAAGACTTTTGTTTTTGCTTCATGCTGGCGTTGGGCATTGCTTTGTTCTTCCTCTTCTTCTTCCTCCTCCTCCTCCTCCTCGCCCTGTGCTTCACCCTCACCAGATTCTTCGTCTCCCCTCAATGCATTTGGATCTCCATCTCCATCCACGCCCACCGCCTTCATATACGCCTCCAACTCCTTCGCCTGCTTTCTTGAGAAACCCGAAGCTTCTACTGAAACATCAAGTCTCGTCACTCCGCCCGTTCCAACTAGTTTCCTCGCATCCTTGAAAAGTGGCCCCTGCTCCGAACTTGTGTATCTAAACCTTCTCTGGAAGAAGCGCTTTATGCAGTTCACGTCCCGATCAAAGTAATACTCGGCGTTCACATGATCCACTGACACCATCTGCGGGAAATCAATCAATATCGGTACTAAGGTGAGCGTCTCAGCTTGCTCTGTGCCCGCCGTCTTTTCGTTTGAAATTTCCTTGAGCAGGATATTGAATTCATTGAAATCTCCGTGGATGAGACCGTGTTGTGCGAGACGCATGATCATGGCGATTAACTCGGCGTAGAGTGATGAAGGATCCGGCACAGAAGAAATCTGTCGCATAGGGAAAGCGTCAATGAGGGACATGACGATTGTATGTCTTGATTGAGCGAGCGGTTCGGGAACCGGGAAACCAGCATCACGGAGGGCAGTCATGAAAGCGAATTCTTTCATCGCTGCCAATCGTGACATGTACATCCATGATCCTCCAGGTCGGTGTCGAAGGTAATCGCGATTCGCCTTGACGGTACGAAAAGATATCCTTCCTAATCTGTGGATCTTAAGAACGCGCTGAACACCCTCCTCATCCGCTACCACGAAAATATCACTCTCTTTTCCCACGCCGATTTGGTTGCCAACGGAGTATACATCTTTGCGTTTGCGGTATGTGTTGAGTGCGAGATAATCTAGACCACCGTAGGTAAGGCGGTAGCCATCGTATGATGCGTTTTTGAGTCTTGCAATGAGATTTACTTTTGCGAGGGCGGAGATAGAGCGGTGGACGTTAGATTTGAGTCCGGATATTTGCGCGATGAGGGGTGTAGGGACGACTTCGTGGTTGCGAGAGCCGGTTTCGACGGCTGTGAGGGTGCGCCAGTCCTCTGCTGTGAGGTAGCGCATGTGTTTTGTGTCGAGTTTCATGATGTGCGTGGAGGAGGAGCTGCTGTGGTGGTTGTGGGGAATATATCGAGGAAGTCCTCGTACATTGATAGTTGTGGAAGGAGGGGTTGAACTTCTTGTGAAATTTGGACAACTTAATTTTTGATTCTGCCGCGCTGATGAAAGGCGGTGAAATGGGGGATCGCTCGATTAGTCAGATGCGGCGGCTGAGCGGCTGTAGGCGCGAAGCTCTGGCATTTGTACGCGGAAGCTTGAAGTGCCTGGAGGAACCAACAAAACACCGACTATTCCACCTCACCCTTCTAACTCTCACGAATTCCAATCACAACGTGCCATTCAAGTTCTCTAGTCAACGAGAGATATTTTGAAGTTATACGCCTCTCTGTTCTTTGCAGATTTCATTTTCCTTTACCGCTTCTTCTGATACTAAACATCCTTCACGATGGCGCAGGATGGCGAACAACCCAAGCCTGTTGACAAGGGCAAGGGAAAGGCTATAGATGGCGAGTCTAGCAAAGTTGAGGAGGTTAAGAAGGATAAGGATGCAAAGCCATTGCCTAATGGCAAGCAAGAGGAAGGGGTCATTGGAGGTAGGGAGACAGAGGCAACTGTTGGGGCTTGGACTACAGCTAATGGTTTGGTTCAGCAGCAGAAGAGCTTAGTGAAGAGGATCAACAGCTGAAGAGTGAGCTAGAAATGCTCGTGGAGCGCTTAACAGTATGTCATTTGTTTATTCTGGGTGGATAGGTAGGTGTGCATGTACTAATAGTGACCGTAGGAGTCCGATGCATCCCTCTACAAAGCGGCCCTCGAGGCTATCAAAGATTCTATCAAGACCTCGACATCGTCCATGACCGCCGTTCCCAAACCACTCAAGTTCCTCCGACCGCACTATCTGCCTATGATCGAACTGTACGAGAAATGGCCTGCAGGAGAGGACAAAACATCGTTGGCAGATGTGCTTTCGGTTATTGGAATGACATTCTCTGACGAAGATCGACAAGATACCCTGAAGTACAGACTGCTGGCTCCTACGTCAGACATTGCATCTTGGGGTCACGAGTACACAAGGCATTTGGCGCTGGAGATTGGAGAGGTCTACAGCAAGCGATTACCACTAGATGAGTCGGTAGATGATCTGGTTGAGCTTGCCTTGGTTTTGGTTCCACTCTTCTTGAAGAGCAACGCCGAAGCTGATGCAGTGGATTTGATGAGTGAGATGGAAATCATCAAGCAACTACCCAAATTCCTCGACAAAGACACCTACTCGCGGGTCTGTTTGTACATGGTTTCCATGGTCAACCTTTTGACCTTTCCAGAAGATCAAGAATTCCTTCAGACTGCACACGATATTTACAAGCAGTATGGCCAGCTCACCCAGGCTATCACTTTGGCTATTCGACTGGGCGACCACGCTCTCATCCAGGAGGATTTCGAGTCTACGGATGATGTGGCATTGAAGAAGCAGTTAGCTTTCTTGATCGCGAAACAGCAAATTGTGATTGATTTGCCATCGGAAACACCACAAGAAATGGAGATCATGGAATGCTTGAACAACACCAAACTTCCAGAGCACTACAAGGCTTTGGGTAAGGAGTTGAATATTCTGGATCCAAAGAGCACCGAAGACATTTACAAGAGCCACCTTGAGAGCAGCAGGGTTGCGGGTACTACGAACCTCGATTCTGCGAGACACAATCTGGCTGCTGGTTTCGTCAACGCCTTTGTGAATGCTGGATTCGGTAATGACAAGATGATGATGGTTGAGGAGGAGAAGTCGAGTTGGGTTTGGAAGACTAAGGAGGAGGGTATGCTATCAACTGTTGCCTCGCTGGGTTTGCTCCAACTTTGGGATGTGGAAGGAGGTTTGGATAAGATCGACAAATACACCTACGCTCCGGAAGAGCAAATCCAAGCCGGTGCTTGTTTGGCGATTGGTATCATGAACTCTGGAGTACGAATCGACTCGGACCCTGCATTGGCCCTTCTTGGTGATGAGGAGAAGCTCAATCACCCAAACCCTCAGATCAGAGTAGCTTCGATTATGGGTCTCGGTCTAGCTTATGCTGGCTCTAATCGCGATGCTCTGCTTGACCTGCTTCTACCAATTGTCACGGACACCTCTCTTGACATGCGGATTTCCGCCATGGCTGCTCTTTCTCTCGGTATGATATTCATTGGCTCTTCCAGCAGTGATGTCAGTGAAGCTATCGTGCAAACATTCCTTGATGACGACCGCAAAGCCCAGTTGACAGATAAGTGGACTCGCTTCATGGCTCTCGGTTTAGGCCTGCTCTTCTTTGGAAAACAAGAGGATGTGGATGTCATTCTGGAGACTTTGAAGGCTATTGATCACCCAATGTCCAAGCCAACTTCTGTGCTGGCAGAGATTTGTGCCTGGGCTGGAACTGGAACTGTGTTGAAGCTGCAAGAGCTTCTTCACATCTGTAATGATCATATCGAGGAGAGCGATGACAAGAAAGGTGATGAATTACTTCAGGCCTACGCTGTCATTGGTCTTGGACTTGTCGCTATGGGTGAGGAAGTTGGTCAAGAGATGGTTCTCCGTCAATTCGGTCATCTAATGCATTATGGTGAGGCCAACATTCGAAAGGCTGTTCCATTAGCCATGGGTCTCTTGAGCCCTTCCAACCCACAAATGAAGGTCTACGATACTCTCTCGAGATACAGTCACGACAACGACAACGACGTAGCGATTAACGCCATCTTTGCCATGGGTCTTCTCGGAGCCGGAACTAACAATGCAAGATTGGCCCAGCTCCTCCGTCAACTAGCAAGCTACTACCACCGCGACCACGACTCCCTCTTCATGGTCCGTATCGCCCAGGGACTTCTCCACATGGGCAAGGGCACACTCTCCATCAACCCCTTCCACACCGATCGTCAAATCCTCTCACCCGTTGCCGCCGGTGGTCTCCTTACTGTCCTCGTTTCTATGATTGATGCCAAGGACTTCATCACCTCCAAATCGCATTACCTCCTTTACTACCTCGTCACAGCCATTCACCCCCGTTTCCTGGTCACGCTTGACGAGAATCTGAAGCCCTTGGTGGTCAATGTGAGAGTCGGTCAGGCAGTGGACGTTGTTGGTCAGGCAGGTAGGCCGAAGACAATTACCGGTTGGCAGACACAGAGTACGCCGGTGCTGTTGGCATATGGCGAGAGGGCTGAGTTAGAGGATGAGCAGTATATCAGTTTGAGCAGTACCTTGGAGGGATTGGTCATCTTGAGAAAGGTATGTTTTTTCTAGTCTTTCCTTTTGGTGATGTTTTTTCAGTGAGGAAAACTCTTGACTGATTTTTTGTGAAAATAGAACCCAGACTGGGAGGATGGAAGGAGTTGAATGCACCATGATTCATGGAACCAATTCTGATTTTGGGGCGTGAAGGGAATGGGAAATGCGAGAACTGCCATACAATTGTACAAATAAAATAAATCAAGAATTCCAATACAACTATTCAGCCTTTTATTCTACATGGCACATGTGAACAAGAATCAGTTAAGAGTGTTACCTCTGTAGTCAGTATTGTACTTGATATCGCGATTTCCCAATCCCAAACACAACACCATAGGACCCTGCATAGTAGGCCAGAAGACTGATTGGCAGGTAGGGGTGATCCTGTAACTTGCATCAAGCGTGGATGACACTCTTTCAGGAGGGGGTTGGCCGAAAGTGGATCGTGTGTGGTTGTTCCATGGTGCGGAAGTAGAAGAGAGACAATTGTGGTGAAGGAAGCTAAATAGGTACACCTTTGAATACGAGCAGAAATCATACACATCCAGACAAACATATAATATATATCAAGTCGAGATAAGTATATACACATTGACATCTTCTTGATGATGTGAGGTGCAGGACAAACATACGTTGTGCTTATTGCGACCTTCCTTCTTTCCAGGTACTGGGATGTGCGCATGGATTGTTTGTCGAACCGTTCCTGTTGCTGTCTCCCAAGGGGTAAACCGTTGAACCTCCGACGTGGTAGCAGCATAGAATCTCTATCTCTCCCATTCTTCTCGCTCTCTCCTCGCCACAAATCCAGCAAAGGATGTTGTTGATGCTGATGGGAGATTTGCGAGGGGACCGATCATGAGTCAGTATATCCCCTTTCCAGGACTTTGGGGACGTTCGTGGGCGTTCAATGATCATAGATTAACAACCGACTATCTGGGCTCGAGCGCTGCCGTGGTGCAGTGCCTTGGGGAACTTGAAACTTCCAAACATTGAAACTTCTACCGGTATTGCATATACCCCGCTAACTGTTGTATTTGTTTCCTCTCTAGCTCAGTCACCGCAATCACCAGGTCTGAGCGACAGCAGATTCATAGCGCAAATCGACCTTGATGCCGTTTGGGACGCGACCTTGAAACCAACATCTGCCGCTGCCGCCGCCAACAACATCAACAACCTGCCGGGGGGGCATCAACAGCAGCTGCGCGGCCGCTCTCCTCCGAATCAAATTCACCAACATCACCAGATATCCCCAACGAGCTTTCCCACCAGCGAATTGAGCGCCTTCGAATTCCAGCTCCAGAGTCCGACTACTTCTCCACAGTTTGACACGAACTCGGCCACTGCGCGCGCAGACGCCAAATCCCACCACCGGCAAACAAGCATTGTCCATGGAATACAACACTCGAGGAATGGAAGCTATGCTAGCGCTTCGAATAGCCCTCTCAGCCCGCAGATAATAGCAGAAGCAGGAGGCGGCAGGGCTGATGCCTTCGATTTCGAGATGTCGGACTCCAGCAATTTTCCATCTCCCTTGTCCAATATGTCCAGCGGGACATCCTTCAGTTCCAGCACCACCATAGTCCCCGAACGACCACCGCCTCCGACCAGCGAAAATAGCGGTGGTAGCTCAGGATATAGAAGGGTGGAGCGCATGCGTAGTGGGAATACTTCTCGGGATTACCGCCACCAGAAGTCGAATTCGCGCCATCATAAGGATGAACTCAAGACTGTTGGGGAATACGCGCTACATGTGCTTTTTACTTCAGTCAGTTTACCTACTTACCAACCAACCTATACCCGTAAATCATGTCCCGTAGTAACACTGTTTTCAGTTCATCGCCCAAGCGGAGGAGAAGATTAATCTATGTATCACCGTACCCCTTGATCCGGAGCCACAGATAGAGCAGATATGCGGTCCGGGTGAGGACCCTACCTTCGATCAATTGATCTCGGCTTTGGGACATATCGCGAGTCCCAAGCCAAAACCATTAATAGACTCAATGATGTTATGGAGGAAGACGAAGAGCGATGCTGCGAATGAGGCGCGGACACAGCTCCAACAAGTATGCTCCCTCGCAAGGTGTGAAGCAGACTTTCTCTAATCGAATGCTTGAATAGTCTCGATATTATCCTCCCCCGCCAGGCCAGCTCCTTCGAAGGAATACAGAGCCTCCACATATGCTTCCCGAAGATGCGATTGCTGCCAATACTCAACCCTCTCTAGCCATGCGCCAGGAATTCGTCGCCCAAGCCGAACGTCGTTCCACTGCCTCTATATACATTTTATGTCGGGTATTGATGGAAGTTATTGGACAGAGTACTCTTGCTTGTATTGGTCCAGATATGGAAGAAAAGCTGGAAGGCATCATATTTGGACAACTCAAAATTGCAGATGCCGAATCGCTAAACCATTCTCCACTCAAACTAGCAAACTGGTTCCTGTTCAGTCAATTGCTAGGCGTAATGAGCGAGATCAATTTTGAGAGCGTGACGGACCGATTCATTGCCGACATCGAGCAATTGCAGAAGGGCCTTGTGGTGAAAAGCCCAGGTATCAATAATCGGGAAAGCGAAGGAAGAATGGAACTTGTTCTTGGGGGAATGAAGCATCTACGTTTGAAGCCATACCCGGAGGAAAATTGGGATCAATCATGCGATTTCATGATCGCGTTGGCCCGGTCTTTTGCTCGATCGCATGGTCAAAGGATGAAATACGCTTATTGCCAAGCTTTGGAGATACTTTTGCTCCCCGTTGCTGCAAAGGCAAACACGGAGTTGAACATGCCAAAATGGACGGAGGTTCTCACGACTATTGGGTCTCGGCTTGCATCTATGTTCATCAAACCTCGTCATTGGTCTATAGCATTCCCCTTAACGGCAACACTTCTTTGCGTGTCCCCGGCTGAATCCTTCGCTTCGCAATGGTTGCAGCTTATTCTTCCATTGCAGCCCAAATTCAAGGATCGCTTTGCTCGACCAGTATGTCTACAGGTTATATCCAGACTTTTGTGGACTTATCTATACCGTACAACCGATACCCCCAACAATGCTATGAAGAAGCTGGAAGAAGTTATCAGGATTGTACTACCACCAGGAAGAAGAACATATTTATCGACAGACCCTTCAATTGCAGAACCTCTCATCCAAATTATTCGGATCATCGGATTCAAACATCAAGAGTATTGCTTCCGAACCATTGTATTTCCCCTAATTAATGCAGATCTTTTCGCGTCAGGAAGAGATCTGAAAGTAGAGCAACTGGAGCCCGAAAAGATGGTGATTGGAATTAGGGCATTCCTGGCAATCATGTCAGATCTTGAAAAGGGAGAGCAGGGACGTCCGCCATTCCCTCAACACTATCAATCTCTCCCCACATACGACAGAATGCCTACGTCCCCCGTCATGACTGCACCACGAGCTCCAGTAGCCCCACGTCCTAAAGGACAAAGTGGCGAAGAGCGTTTGTCTCGCCCAGTCCTCACCAATGCATTCAGCGACGTAGCCAAGGAGTACTATTCAAGATTTTCTGAGATTTTGGGCAAAATCACCATTATCTGTGACAATACTTTTGGAGGGCAGGCAACATTGGATGAAAAGTTCAACAGCCCTACTCCAAAAACCCCCATTGCTGAGACCTTCAACTTCCGTCGAGATGATCATCCCACCCCTTCAGACCAAAAGCAAGGGTTTTACGAGCTTCTTCACGTTGCAGTGCAAGCTTTGCCACGATGTCTGTCTTCTCATATACCTTTCAACTCGCTAGTCAATCTTCTATGCACTGGAACTGCGCATGTGCAGTACAATATTGCCGAGTCTTCTGCCGAGTCTTTAAAAGCTATTGCCAGACAATCTTACGCCCAGCAAGTCACAATTGGCTTTGCACGATTCATTTTCACTTTTGATGACAGATACGCAACTATGTCAGACGGTGGTATGCTGGGACCAGGTCACATCGAAAGCACTCTGAAACTCTATGTTGAGCTACTTCAAATATGGATTGAAGAGATCAAGCAGAAAACTAGAGAAGCCGCCTCCGAGAGCTCAGACGACAGCGGGACAGACAAGCGAGGAATACAGCTCGATTTATCTGGAGTATGGGCGCATGTGGATGAAGTCGAGTCGCATGGCCTGTTCTTCCTCTGTTCACAATCTAGAAGAGTGCGTGGTTTTGCTGTAACTGTGTTACGGCTGATCACAGAGTTTGACACGGCTCTTGGTAAGGACAATCTCCGTCTAATTCAGATCTTAGAAGGCGACTCCAAGCGTGTGATGGACTTCAACGACGAACATCTTTCGGTTGCCGAGAGGAGTAGATTACAGCGGGGAATGAAGAAGAGTAATTCGCAGAGTGCTCTTATTGAGCTGTGTAGTAGCGAGGTCACCTACGATGCGACGCTGTGGTTCAAGATTTTCCCGAACTTGATTCGGATAAGCTACGACCGTTGTCCGTTTGCTGTTACTCTTGGTCGGGAGTTGATCTGCAACCGAATCCTGCAGATGTACAGAGCCATCTTTGCTTTGTCTGAGCCAACCAGAGCTCCTCAATATGGAGGACACGATCGCTACGATCCCGGAAGTGGTCGTCTGCTTATCAGAAGTTCTACAACTCCCCCAGAAGTCTTGATTGAGCAGTGGAAACTCTACCTGATTGTTGCATGTACAACTCTTTCAGACAAAGGTGGCCAGCAACAACCTTCCCCTCCAATCGTGCAGCATGTTCGGAAAAGCTCAAAGCAAGCTCAGCCCGTGGAAAAGATTACGTCCGCTCGATCGCTGTTCACTCGCATCATTCCGTTCTTGTCATCAAATTCAAATGCCATACGCGATGCGGTCGTTGTGTCGTTGGGTTCTATCAATGTCAATATCTATAAGACTCTGCTCGAAGAATTACATTGCCTCACCCGTACGCATCAGCAGGGTCCCGTTGGTGGTGACAAAGTTCATGGGAAAGTTCTCAACTGAGTCGCCGTCTGTGAACGCGATCCTGCAAACGGACGTGGAGTGAAGGAGTTTCCAACAA